>CM034151.1:182920969-182967782 GCA_019776745.2 Taxus chinensis
CAATGAGCTATATTTAATCTCGGTGGCCCTAAGAGTCCCTTTTTGCAAATTTTCAACATTTGGGATTTTTTAACAATTTTTTTTGGAGCTAGGAGGCTGAGGGGCAGGTTATAGGTTACCCCGAAACCACCTTTTCACATTTTCAACTTTACACCTATTTTGGCCTGATATGGTCCCACAGGGCCCGCTTTTATTTTTTAAGGTTCTCCAGAAGAGGAAAAAATCTTCTTATATTTTCAAACCACCCAAAGTTGTTGAAACTGCTCCCAAAACCTTGAAAACCCACCTATAATCTCAATTTCATCGTTAGATGCCCTCCCTGGTTCTTGGGTCCTATTAGCCTCCGTTGTCCATTTTTCCCTAGGGAAAAATGGATAACAATTTTGACGACTTGCAGGGACATCGGCTTACTAGATGTTCATAGACCAGTAGCTTGAAGTATCCATTGGGAACATAGTCACTATTGATGGCTTGAAACTGACATGGACCCTATTTAATTTTCTCCTAAAAGCCTCTTGAAACACCATTGAATCTGAAGCTTGATCCACTTCTTACTTAAATCTTTAAACTTCATTAGAAAATCTCAATGCTCTTATTCGAGTAGATAATTATTTTAAAATCTGAAATTCCTTCTTGCTTCATCCCTACGGGAAACATGTTGGTATAGAAAAGTAAGACCTTTGCACCTGTCCTAAATTTGATTTTTCCAAAGGTAAAGCATAGTGAAACCCATGATTTCTTGGCATACATAACTTGCTGCAGGATTTTGAGTAAGACATTTAATGATTTGGGACATCACATAACTCTCTTAAAATCTGATTTTCCTCTTTTTCTTAATATTCCACTTGCAATATGTTGCTTGGGGGAAACATTAGAACCATAGCTGCCCATAATTCATAAGATTTTCAACTAAACCAAATCCAGAGTATGAGTCAGAAATTTTATAAGTTGATCTTCTCCTTAAGGCCTAAAAGGATCTTGAATTAATTGGGGAAGTTTGTTCCTTAATACCAACCTTTTGAAATGGCAGAGGCACCAGAAGCTCAAATTATATCTGATCTTTAGAGACTGACTAATAATATTTATAAGAATTTTTCCCTGATGAGATTTTTGCTTCATGTTACAACATTCCTTTCGGGAGCCACACTAAACTCATATAATGATGTAACGTAGCATAAAAAAAGCTTGTGCCGAATGTAGTTAGGGAAACTAAAATCTAATCTACAACAAGAAAATGTGCACAAGCACTTAGAGGAATGAAAAACCTAAAACAATATGTACAATGGCGAGAATATTTCTTTCAGTAACAATGTTTGAGATATATTCCACTGAGTGGAATCTATAGTTCTTCACCATCCAACATAGCTAGTCAGAAAGAAAAACTACTCTTACAATCTATGATTATGTAGGGGCCACTACATATGGCATCAAACATGGAATGTTTTACTAGCTTATCTCGATCTACATCCCATTTTAGAACTAAATTTCCGTTCTATAAGGTTCTTTCTTTAGCTTTCTTTGATCAAGGACCGATCCTTCTCCATGGTTTACATTGCATGATATCTTATTTATTCTGATTCCATAAGCAATGCATAACTTTATTACATTGGCTCAAATTAAAAAAAATCTAACTAATTCATGAGCTCCAATTCTGGTAGCTCCAGTACTACTTCTTTCCCATAGAACAACTTATAAGAAGAGCTTCCTGTTGACCTCTTTGGCGTTATCATATCATTACCTGTAAAGAATCCACATTTTTTACATTTCTCCCTCCATGCTTAACAATCATTGAATAATGTGGGCCAACAATACCTAGATTTTATAATATTTAGAGCTATTACCCATGGAGAAAAATGACCTCTAGCCTCTCCATCATGAAACTCATGTAGTAAAATTTCAATTTCACTTGTTCTAATGCACCTCAATATAACTCCATTCATTTATTTCTTGAACAAAACATTGTCAATAAGCACATAAATAATATCTTGGAGTCTAAACAATCACCTTATTGCTTTGTTCAACTCCAGGAGGCATATACTTGTTTGTAGGAAATATACCATATCTCGAGTCCAACACAGAGTAGGAACACTATCATCTATTTATTCCTGATTATCTTGTAATACTAAAACAACCTCTCTTGATCATTTTCCTAGACATGCTGACACAATCCCTTTCCACATACCAATTTGGTGACATCAATCTCTATGTCATATTTCATGACACAAGTGATCCATCCTTCCCATCTCTCATTCAAATTCCTATCCTAGAAGAAATCCTTAACCCTCGCATGAGATACTAACAATTAAATTTTATTGTTTGAAACAATATGCCTAAATTTATTCAAAATCCTAATGATTGCTAGGACATATCTTTTGATGAAAGAATACGTCACTTCATAGTACTCTAAGCTATGAATAAAGAAGGAAACTAGTTGTTTAGATCCTTCTTTATTCTGTTCCACCAATATTGTAGAAATTGTGTCTTAACCACTATTGACAGCATTCTTCATCTAGTTTTGGGTAAGTCTCGGATATGAGAATAAATATGCCAAATTGTAGAGGAAGCCACAAAAGACTAAAGGAATCTTTAGGTAAAATAACGAAGCTGAGGGTAAAAGAGTGAAGCCGCGGGTAAAAGGAAAAAGTTTTTGAACACTGAAATAAGACACACGATATTATAGGAAGCCGAAAAAGAGTCATGAAACAAAGATAAAGCAAATACATGATGAGGTAGAAGCCATTAGAGGCATAACAAATTTATTCATATTAGGAGGTTGTTTTATGTTGTTTGCGGGATGTATATGAGCATTATATTATACCACGGAAGCCAAAAACATATTACAATGATAATAATGAAGAATATATAATACTTTACATAAGGAAAATGCATAAATACCATGGTATAGGTGTAAATATCCACTAATTTCTAGTTAATAATGTAAATAAGTGTTAACCAATCCTTGTCACGGGTCATTATGAGTGAAAAGATAGTTTTTTTTATTTTAAAAGCTATATAATGATGTAAAATGAGGCGGAAAGAGAATATCACGAAAATGAGTGAGAAGAGATGATATAAACATGAAGAATAAAAAGAGGAATCAATGTAAGAAGTGAGAGATGTGAATATAATTGATATAAACACATGTATTTCTGAATTATATGAAATGATGAAAAATATATAAGTGACATGTGTCGTTTAAAGCATTACTATGTGGAGTGTTATGTTTATTTAAGTTTAATAACTAATAAATATTTATTTTATAAGATATAACTACCCTTCTGTCTAATGTTTCCTCTAGCTGGGTAAAATGAACTCCTTAACTCTCACATTGTCGTTGAGGCTTAAGGCCAACATTTGTTTGTGTATGAGCCTAGGTCTAGATAAATAATATCTTTAGGAGGGGTACTAGAGGGAGTAAGGTGTGAGAAAAATGTTGTATTTATTTTAAAAGGAAGGAGATATGGTTAAGGAATTTGATCAAAGATTTAAGAATATAGTTTTGAAATATGATAAACTACCAAATGAGAAAACGAGAATATAGTTGTTTATTGTGGGATTGTTACCTTATATACGATTAATAATTGGGGTAAAATATTTCATAAAATTCATTGAAGTAGTGGAAATGACTTCAAAACTATAAGCAGAGCCATGGAGGAGAGAGTGTGAAATGGTATTAAAAATGGAGAAACTGCATAATGAATTAAGGAAACTAAGATAAAGACTTGATCAAAGTAATGGAAGAGGATACCTTTGGAATTATCAAATAATTAATGGATATCATGATGCATTTCAAATAGATAATAAAATGGGATACTATGGGAGATATGGAGGAAATAACTATAATAGAGGAAATTATCATCATTATTATGGAGGAAATAACTACAATAATGAATGGGATGGAAAATATCAAAAAATAAAAAGAGAATTGTCAATGGAGAAGGTCAATAACATGTTATTTGTGTGGAAAAAATTAACATATACTACAAAACTATGAGAAGAAGATACATATTGAAAAGATATCTTTGAAAGAGGAAGTGACACAAACATTAAAAGAGACCAAAGTAATAGAACCATCTAAGAAATATAAATCCATAGAATTTTATAGACCACAACAAGAGAAGTCATGGAAAGAAAATAATAATCATATGGAAGATATAATAGAAAACTGAAAAATTGAAAGACAAAAAGAGATTAAAAAGTTAATTTTTAAGGGAGAAAATGAAATTGTGACATTGTGTGAGGATGTTGCAGAATAAAAGAGGAAAAAGGTAGATAAAGGAAAATAAAGAAAAAATAATCCAAACCAAGAGGACTTAGAAAGAAAATAAAAGGTGATAAATGATATGAAGAAAATGTCAAATAATGGTACAATACAAAATTAACAAGATAGATCCAAAAAGGATGAGGATTTTGATGGTTAATTACCAGTAAAATTTGTTGGATAATGTACAAGGATACCGATAGATGAAGATGGAGAATAGGGGCATTTCATACCCTAGGCAACCTAGGCAGTTGCCTAGGGCGCACAATGGGGAGGGGCGGCATAATTTCCAAAAAAAATTGCTTTTGCAGGTTAGCTTTCAAGTAGTTGGCTCTACCATGGTTAAAATATGCAAACAACATTAATTGGACCGATTGTGCATTCAAATATATATATAAACATCGCTTAGCTATATGATGTGACTTAGAAATTGGCTTTACAATCTTAGCAAAACTTTGGGTGTAGTTTCCATACTAATAGAAAATCATGTTTAAATACTCTACTTTTCTTTGACATATATTTCATTTGTCTTTTATGCATATAGATCTATTACGGATACAAGAGGAGACACAGAACCTGATGGATATTTCCCAAATTTTCAATGTCATACTAAGTAGAGATGCTCAAGCCTGTAAATAAGAAAAGAATTTCAAGAAACCGTTACATATGCTGACAGGTCTGTACAAACCTTTTCGCGATGAATAATGATCGATGATCACTAGATATGAATCAACCAGTCATGCAAGAAATGGCCTAACCATTTTACACAACTGCAATAATAAGCCTACATTTGGAGAAGATAGGAAGATAATATTTTCATTATTTCTCCTTAACCGTAAATTGGATTTTTTAAAAATCTGGACAAAATTTTCTCAGCATCAAAACCAACAAACCCAAAGAATATCACAGCAACCCAGATCAAGAATCTTGATCTATTATTAATTTTTAGGTCACTTTTCAAATATCATAATATCATTGTCAGCAATATTCATTTATACTGCAACTATTATAAACAATATGCTCTCAAACTCGTGTTCCAATGTTCGGCCAACAATGGATGGCTTCGCATTGATGATTTTGCCCCTATTTTCAAAAACAATTGTAAAATACATCATTTACAGTTCCTTAAGAGAGCTTAAGCCTAAAACATAATACAATTCAATGATCCTTTTTGTGTAGCTAGAAAAAACACAAGGCTTCTGCGCTTAGGAAATTAAAAAATCACAAAAAGACAGGCAAAATTCAGGAAAATAATGAAAGTGAGGTTCCTTGTAACATGTTTTTAACCCTTAAGTCTCAATTTCATATGTTTTATTCATATAAGATAACATAATTTATCTTTAAATTGAAACTCGAAATGAATAGGCATGTGGATGACTGGTCTTGGAGGGTGAGGAGGGTGGTATGGGCGTACGCTCCTAATACTGCATAGGGTAGTCCGAAACCTTAATTTGGCCCTGATGGAGAAGATGATTCATTCATATTTTTGAAAGACCCACAAGTACACTAGAATAGAGGGATCAAGAAAAAATATTTGAGGAATGGAGGAACTAGAAAAGAACACACACCAAGAAAAAAGAATATTATTAGGTGGTCTTAGGAAGAAAGTTCATCTCGCAATGAAGAAAGGATATTTCTTGGTTTTCTCAAGGAAAAGACAACATTTGAATTCGATGGATGATGTTGAGAGCGTTCTTCATCTAGTTTTGGGAAATACGTGGATATGAGAAGAAAGTTTCCAAAGTCAAGAGGAAGCCGTGAAAGAGTAAAGGAATGCTCAGGTAAAAGAAATAAGCCACTGGTAAGAGAGGGAATCCACGAGTAAAAGAGAGAAGATGCGGGTAAAATGAAAAAGATTTTGAACACTGAAAGAAGATGTGAGATATTATATGAATCTGTGGAAGTTGAAAAAGAACTGCAGAACAAAGAGAAACGAAAGACATAATAAGGTAGAAGCAGATAGAGGCATAATAAAGTTATTCATATTATGAGGTTGTTTTATGATGTTCGCAGGATGTAAATGACCACTATAATATACCACAAAAGCCAAAAACATATTATAATGATATAAATGAAGAATATATAACATTTTACACAAGGAAAATGCATAAATACCATGATATATATGTAAATATCCACTAATTACTAGTTAATAATGTAAATTAGTGTTAACAAATGGTTACCACGGGTCATTATGAGTGAAAAGACATAACATTTACTTTCTAAAGGCTATATAATTATGTAAAATGAGGGGGAAAGATAATATCACAAAAATGAGTGAGAAGAGATGATATAAACATGAAGAATAAAGAGATGAATTAATGTAAGAATTGAGAGATGTGAATATAATTGATATAAACATGTATTTTTGAATTATTTGAAATGATGATCAATATATATGTGATGTGTGTGGTTTAAAGCATTAATTTGTGGAGTGTTATGTTTATTCATGTTTATTAAAGGATAAATATTTATTTTATATCTACTCTTTTGTGAGATATTATCTCTAGATGGGTAAAACAAACTACTTAACCCTCACATTGCAGTCGAGGCTTAAGGTTAATAACCACTAAAGGCATAGAGCATGAACTCCTTGGAAAAGTATGGATTAATGAGAGTTGTGGCATGAGATATTGGATGTTTGATGGCCTCAAAAATATCATTTTATTTTGTTTTTCTATTGAATATTTCATTCTTCTCTAGCATCATTGTCAGTGGCTTGACAAGAGTGGTAATGTCCAACACAAATCTTCCAAAAAAATTGAGTCTCCCCAAGAAGATTGGAAGAGCCTTCTTGTGGATTTTTAGTGGTAATCTTTGAATAGGTTCTACCCTTTCTAGATCAATTTTCAATCCCTCCTTAGACACAATGTGTCCTAAGAGCTTTCCTTCATGAGCTAGGAATATACACTTCTTTGAATTTAGGGACACTATGAATCCTTGGAAATCTTTTGAAAAACTTTTTTAAGGTGAAAAAGGTGACTTGTTTCATCCTTGGAAAAATGGTGATGTCATCTAAGTACACGAGGACTATTATTTATCATCCCCTTGAATGCCATGTCCATAACCCTCTCTAATGTGTCTTCAATGTTTGACAACCCAAATGGAAATTTCCTATAGGCATAAGTGTTCCATTTGGTGGTTAAGTCCATTTTTAATTGGTCTTCTTATTTCACCATAATTTTAATATGACATGAGTACCCATATAGGAGAGAGAATATTTCTGATCCTGCTACCACTTGTAATATTTTATCCATAGAGGGAAGTGGATAGTGGTCTTTTAGAGACGCCCTGTTCAGGTCCTAAAAGTTTACGCATGACCTGATTTCTCCATTTATTTTCTTGAACTGCACGACATTTGCAACCAAACATGAGTGCTTGATCAAAAAAATAATAGGGTTGAGGATCCTTCTTGAATTTGTTTTTGATTTTCTTCCTTTGGAAGATGGCTAACGCCCACCAGGCTTGAGGAATCTCCTTGTGAAATATTTTTCAACTTCATATTTTTTTTAGATTTAGTGATCGCTAGGCTCTGAGACTCTCCTTCAGTGAGATCTCGATGACCCATACAAGAATATGAGCTGGAGATCACTAGAATCATGTCACTTTGTATTTTTAATGGGAACATTTAGTTTATTTAAATTTCCATCTTTTCTATAGACCTGTTACTAGGATTTCGATCCAAAATAATATATTCTCCTTTCTCAAAATACACTTTTTATCCTTTCTATATCAATTTTCCTATGATCATGAGGTTGCGTTTCAACCCAGGGACATAATAAACATGCAAAATGAACTTAGTTTCTCCTTGTATCTTCTTAATATTTATGGTCCCTTTTCCAATTATTGAGACTTTGTTGTCATTACCCATTTTTCCCTCTAACTAGATAGATTCATCCATGCTAGAATTTTTTTTTTTTGAACTTGTCATATGGTTACTAAAAAAAGAATCCAAAAACCATACGTCTTTTGTGCTCTCTTGAGCAACATGACAAGTTAAAAACATAGTACTATTATTTAAACTTCAAGAATTACAATCTTTTAAAGAAATTGCATTTTGTTTGCTTAAACCATAGTGTCTTTTTCGACATTCAATAACATAATGCCCATACTTTTTGCAATAATGACATTAAATATTAATTTTTTTATACCTTTCTTCCTACGACTAGTTATGAAATTGACTGTGAGAGGAACTTATGCCTCTACCTCTACTTGAAAACTTGCATCAGCTGGAATGGTCACTTGAATGTGGAGTTCAACCTCCTCTTGCTTGAAATCTTCCTCTTCCTCTTCTATTCAAAAATTTTCCTCTGCCTCTACTAACTGAAACTTGGCTCTTAAAGGCATGCTCCAAAGAGGAATTTCTAGATCTATTAATTCTTTTTTCATGGGATACAAAAATAACCCATTAGCTCATCTATAGATACCTGGGTCAAATCATTGGACTCTTCAATAACAACAACAATGGAATCAAACATGGAAGGGAGACTCCTAAGGATTTTTTCTATAATCCTTTTGTTCTTCTAAGGTCTCTCCATGGGATCTATTTTGATTTACTACTCCCTTCACATGCGTGAAAAATGAATCAAAACTATAAGACTCTTTCATCTGAATATTTTCAAAATCTCTCCTCAACATTTGAATTTTGGCAAGTTTTACCTTATTGGTGCCCTGATAGGCAATTTCTAAAATATTCCATGCATGCTTAGACCTTGTGGTTGCACCTAATTTAGAAAAAATAGACATGTCTAGACCTTTCTAGATAAAAACTAAATCTTTTGTATCCCTTTTTCTATTTTCTTTAAACAGATCCTTGTCTACCTGTGACAAAGCATTATATGCAGTTTGATCTGTTTGTTCTAGAAATCCATTTTCAAATAGATCCTAGGTATCTTCACTGCAGACAATGGTTTTCATGCTAATAGCCCAATAATCAGGATTTTCCCCATTAAAAATCTATATTTGGGGCTGGAGAAGACAACTTCTATTTCCATCTATGGCCAAAAAATAAAAGCACAAATTTAAACAAGAAAATCACAGAAATTTAAATTAGCAAAAATGAGATCTGTTGAAAAATGTAAGCAACACCTTTGTTCGCCTGAAATCATGTGCCTAGATTTAAGATTTTCTCTGTGTGAGGATTTTTTATCCTACTCAGATATCAAATGTGGGTTTAGGGATGCATGATAAAAGAAAATATGTAAAATAAGTTGTTTGTATTAGAATTTTTCTAGAGCTTCGTTTATCAATTTATTGCTAATCGGAAAATGCATACAAAATGGCTCAGATTTATAATGGTCTTTCAAACTATAAAAATTATTGAGAAATATGGAAAATACTAAATGTGATTGGGTGGGAGAGAATATTTTACAATAAATTTGAAATATTATCCAGATTTTCCTTGCTGAAAAAATCTATCAGACTTAAATAAATTAGTTGAGATTACACACAAATCCCAACAAGTCGTAATCCCTTCTCTGTAAAAAACAAGGATAAACTCTAATACTGACCTTTAGATCTGGACCGAACTACTCTTTTGTTCAACTCCCTTAATTATTCCATAGATTTAGAGGATGAAAAAATCAAACTTGATCAATAAAGATATCGAAACTGAAAAAAAATATGTTAAAAAAAGAACAGTGTTCCTGCAACAAAACGCCACTTGAAAATGGGTTAATCCTAATCCGAAAATTAGGGGAAATTATTACCTACTTGAATTGATTTTTCAACAATCTATAATATAAGAAAATAATAAGGGAAAGCATATATCATTAAAACATGCGTAAAAAATTATAAAATATGAGCACCAAATTCTTCTATTAAATATTATCTAAACATGTATAAATAATAAATCTGACAAGAAATTTTGAAACCCTCAGCTAACATATAAAAAATATATTTTAGGTGTGCACTTAATTCAAGGTCTGTATAAGAAATAGAAAAAAATGCCTAATCCTCTTCACAAACTTAAGTGAATATTTGTCAATACCTTATCTAAAGCTACACGACTCATTTCAACCAACCTGTTCCACTTTATGGCTCCCAGAAATAATCTCCTACTCTGAAGAAATCAAAAATAAACTAAAGGAAAAATATTACTAAAACACTCAACTCCCATTAATATTGACTTTAAATAGAAAAAATACATACAACCATGGCCATGTTATGTAACATCATACCTTAAAAAAATGAACTACAGAAACACATCTAATGCAAACCAGACAAGACGAGGTGGTGTGATCACATCAAACATTCAAAGATAGAAATAACATGGGCACGAGTGAGATCTATTAGGGAAGTTATGAATCCTATAGCAACCACCCTTCCAACTGCCACATATGATTTTTAGGCGACAACTACCCTCCACTCAAAATACACCTATGTATGGCAAGGATAATTTTAGTGGTGAATATTCGTAATATGGTAAAAATTTCGTTTTAGGAAAATTTGAAAAGGTGATATTTTCGGAGTAGGTTAGTGTCTTGTTCACCTAAACTTTAGAGTAAATATTTTTTTTGGGGTCAGCTTCACCTACATTTGAAAACATCTCCTATTAAAACCTAGGTGATTCACCGGGCAATATATTACCACCAGTACCTTACCAATACCGTGAAGTTGTGAACTTGCATACTCTAAGCACTAGAGCACATTACAAATTTATCATTTGATTACTTAGTTGACACGCAAGTATAATATTTGCTGACGCGTGACAAATATTTTCATTGGACGAGCGACAAGGAGATCTTGGTAAAGGGTGAGAAAGGGTTTGTTATTGATGCGTGACAAGGATATTCGTTGATGCACGACTCATTACATTTTTTGATGCATGACAACAATTAGTTTGGTGAGGCGTGAATTAGTTTTTTCGACATAGGTTTCTCTGATGTGTGACCCACTATGTTTGCTGACACATTACTCAGTATACTCTAACGCACGAATCAGCGTATTTGCTGACATGCGACTCAATTTTCTTTGACGTGTGACTTTGTGCTTTTCCTAACGCATGACTCAGGTCATAATAATGTAAGGTACTAGTGCTCAGAATGGGAAAACCCAAAAAATAACTAAGAAATATTAGAAGTCCTTGTTCAAGTATTTTGGAAACTCTAGTGCTATAGATACTGCAACCACTAGCACCCATATAGCTGCCACTAGAAAGAATAAAAGTACTGACTGTGTGCAAGGTAATATTGAGGTTGAAATGCATTCTACACAGTATTAACCAAATGACACCTATGATGATACCATGCCAGATCTTGAAGATATACCTGTTGAGATGCCATGTATTGAATATATTCTTCTTGTTGGGGTGTAACCATGAGTGCATCAATATATCGCACATATAAATACTCAACAAAATGGAACAAAAATATCAAATTCAAATTATGGTGCATGAAAGATGAATCCAGGTGATTGTGATAATTCTCATAATTCTACTCTAAAAAGTAAAATACTAAAAAAAAACAAGAATATGTGGACAACTGGGAGGACTTATAAGTTCAATTGGGGTGCCAAATTTCCATTTATCGAATCTGTAAAATTATATAATTCATAAGAGATCCCATCTAAATGTGCATGTACAATATGTAATTGGAAATTGGGAAAACAACAAAAAATTCAACTGAAGTTAGACATTATAGAAAAAACACTGTGGAAAACAATATTTGACTGTAATGGGGGAGGATGGCAAGAAAATCAAAACACACAGGTGGAAAAATGAAAAAGAATGCATACATGTGTTGGTCCAAAAATCTTTAGGGTTGGCAAATCTATGGATAGATAGGCCAACGGTGTGCAGGGCATAGCCCATCTTTGAGACAACAAAGCGAAACTAGTTTATTGTTATTCTACCAACAATAATCTGCGTAAGTCTTATAGTATTCTGCCTTCAAGGGGTTTTGGGATCTCATCCCAGTAGAGTTAGTTTTGACGAAGAACAGAAAGGAATGAAGGAAGAAATAGAAGAAAGATGGATCTGAAGGGAGAAGAGAAATGAAATCCAAAGTAGAAAGGTCAGAGGGTTTATGTTTTGGGCCGGTAGTAAACAGAGCCAGACTTTCTCACATAAACAAACAAAGCAATACTGATAAACAAATGATAAAAGTATAGTTGAATCCAACAGAATAAGCATGCAGATCTAACTTAAGAAAGATCTAACAAATAACACAGAAATTCAACACAAAGTCTCAATTTTTTGCATTAATATTTGTTCTGTTACAAGAAAGCTCAAAGTCTTTCTCTCCTCACTTCTATTTTTTATACAAATTTTCTCACCTTGAATACTACAACTATCCAATTATTTATAGAAGGAGAAGGAGAAAGAAGACAAAAAGGAGCCAACAACCTATTTACAAAATATTTAAAACTCAAATCTTGACTTTAGGGAAATTTGGTGGATGAAAACATCCCATGGTGCAACATGGATGATGTCATCATTTGTGCCAACATATTTTTAAATTCTTTAACAATAATGAGGTTTATCCCAGGAGGAAGGAGCCTATTCATTGTCATCCCTTGGCTTGAAAGGATTGTCTTGCTTCTTCTCAGGAGAGGTAATGTGAAACTAAACTCGATACTCCATGAACTTGCTGACCATTGCCTGAAGTTGATCCTGAGCGGGACCCTTGCTGTGATCCCCGATGAGTTTGCTAGTTTCTCATTCATCTCTTAGTCTTTCCAGGAGTTTGAAGTATTCATTGCCTTCCTCCATCAAGTATCCAATGAAGTCACAGTAGGCCAGAAGATTATTGATAGATTCTACATCAAAAGTGGCCTCTGACACTAAACCTTGCAACGCAATTCCCTTGAAAAGATGAATAGTATCATCTACCTTCCTCAAGGCGTACGCTGAACCAAGAAACCCTGGAGACATTCTTAAGACGATCTGCTCCATTTGATGCATGGCGTCTAGGGCTTCCTCCTTGATTTTGTCTATATTTTCCAAGACAAACTCCATTTGGTCAACCCGATAGTCTACAGTAGCAAGGACTTTTTTGGGTGCTCGTGGGTCATCAAAGACACCAAATTTCACCAATTCATCAACTGGGTAGTCAAACATCTTCTGGGATGTCTCGTGTTGCAACCTGGCATGGTCCAACTCTTCAGAGATAGGTCCTGCTATTGCCTAGAGTTCCAAGTTCTCTTGATCTATATTTTGATAGAGCTCTGTGAACTTTTTAATCACTTCCTCACTATCTTTGAGGATTTGCTCTCTCCAGGTGGACACTAATACACCTTGCTTAACGATCTTGGAGTACTCATTTATCTTCTCCTGATTAAGAACTTCAGGAGGGTCGGCGGCAGTTATAGGAGGGGCATTGCCCATCTTTTGCAGGGCTTGGAGAAGATGGTTTTTTTTCTCTTTTAATATTATCTTCTCTTCCTTCGCTTCTTGAAGCTTCTTTCAAAGGGCATCCACTGTGGATAAGGCCTCTCCTTGTAGGCTCTCTGATGATGTTCCCATTGTGACCTGAGTCACTGTAAAATCTGTAGGAGATAGATCTTCTTTCTTCTTTATGGGATTAGGGTACGTGATCTCTATAACCCTTTCACCTGAAGCACTTTTATAGAATTAGGTTATAGCCTTTTACTTCTTAGGCCCTTTAGCCGAAATAACAGAGAAGTCCATGGGTGCAATAGGGACTTTGCTCTTGTGCTGGCTCAGGTGTTCGGAGATCCATTATAGACTTAGGGGAGTAGGAATAAAGGACATAGAGGAAACAGGGGTGGAAGAAGGAGAAATTGTAGTGGACACGGGGAAATGTGTCAAGACACTTGGTGGGGGCATTGAGAAAGAAGTCAACACTCTAATGCTCACGGGTTTAGGAGTCACTGCAAGAGAGGGAACCGTGGGGGGGAAGGGATCTGTGAGATGAGGGAAGAAATACTGGGGGACTGATCCGCAAGAGAAGAGAAGATGGAGGAAGAGGGAGGGGGATTAGTAGAAGATGGAGGAGAAGACACAACCAAGGGAGTGATTGGTTGAGTGACATGAGGAGGGGAAGGAGGAGCGAGAGAGGGAACTGTTGATACTTTGCTGGTTATAGATGTGACAACATCTTGAGTGGATGTGTCCGTTGGAGCACTGGCCGCTTCTTCTCTTCCTGGGGATACTAATTCCACAACTTGTTCCTCAGCAGTGGAAGGAGGGCTCTCAAGAACTTATTTCTGAGCAATGCTTGCTTCTCCTTCTTTATCTTTTCCTTTGCCCTCAAGAATTTTTTTTTTCTTGGATGGTGCATTACCCAAGGGAGACGTGGTAAAGTCTACCCCAAGGTAGATGATACCATTTTTCTTGCAACAATGCTCAGTGCACTGCAGAGTGCCCTTGCCCCTTTCCTCCATAGACTGAGGGGCCTTGTTCCTATCAATTTCAGCAAATGGCCAATTATCCCCATCCGAGTCTAGATAAAATTGATCAACTTCTTGATCAGTTACTTGGAGATCCTTTGGGATGATAACCAAACCATATTGAATGATCTCTGCCAGGGCCAGTCGGAAGTGGTCCTTTCGTCTGAGCTCAACTTCGTGATATAGATCGATGTAGATATCTTTGATCTGAGGGACATGAATTGGATCGATCTTTTCCCTTAGAAGGAAATCACGAGGATCAAAGGTTGGCCTTGCTAAGAAATTATGCTTCAAATTGAGAAATTCAAGCTCTGCAAACATCTACCGAGATTTTCTCTGTGAAGTGCAGGTGTATCTACCCACTGTGAGGGGGAATGGAGTTCCACCCTTCTTCCTTTTCAAACACTTCTCATGGTATGTGATGAACTATCTAGACAGCTCCAACAGGATCAGTTTGGATCCCGCATACCTTGGCAATCTAGTGGGATCTCCCAAGAAGTTAGCAGCTCTGAGATAGGTGAAAGTGGGGAATTGCGTGAATAACGCTTCCGAATTCTCTGTGGTGATGACCATGCTTTTGGTCATCCAACCATAAGTCATGTTGGGCGTCAAGAGGTAGATGACACCATAGAAGAAGACATCATTGATTTTACTGAAATGGGATATGTTGTTCTCCAATCTTAACTCTAGATAGTACTGGTATATCCTAACCCATGGCCATACCCCATACCGATTCAAATTTGGGTAGTCCCTCTGTGAGGCAACAACATATACTACATATGAGTTCATATCGAACCTCCCAGTTGTTGAAATTTGTTAAAGCTGCTCCGAGATTGTGCTGCTAATAATCTCTCCCCAGTCAAAACGCTGATCGGGAACATTTTTATTCATTATTTCCAAATACTTGAGTATCCACTTGTGAAAGTAATGGGCATCAAGAAGCCCAGAAACCCTACTCATGAAGGTGATTGTGTCACTCAGCTCCTCTAAAAATTCACTGTGATGAATGACTTGTGGCCACCTGCTTGTCACCTTCTTATTCTTGAGGTACACCTCATTCATTAACTACATACATGTGTCTTCATTTTTAGTCCATGTCTGCATGCAGTCTTCCTGGCTCACTGCTACAAAATGTCAGTGGTGAGGGATACCCAACATGATCTCAAAATGTTGGGCCATGAGCCTGATTATCACCTCGCCCTTCTGATTTTTGACACATCTTGTGTCCTTATTGTAACAACGACCCACCAACATCATAAACTCATTGTTGATTGCGCTCACTGGGAGCCCTGCAGTAAAGTACAGACCACTTCCAACCAATTTATCCATCCATGGGATTCATGTGACCTTATTTGTTCTAGCCCAGAAGTCTTCCATGTCAATGTGCCTGAGTTTTGAATCTCTGATATCAAAATCCCACTCTGCAAGTGAGTCAGGCATCCTGACCCTTTGGTATTTATATTTCATTTCTTGCTCTGTTATCTTGGCTTTACGCTTGGACTTAGTTAGCTTCTTACTTGATGAAGACATGTGTGGATATGAGTTTAGTTGTTGATCTACAAGAAGAATCAGGGAAGTCCATCGCAGAAGAGCCATGTTAGCTGTTAAGTCATCCATAAAAGCTTACATAATGAAAAGTTAACAATTTATGAGCCTTTGGGCGTAAGGCACAGCTTTACTGTAGGCTGCAGGGACTTAGAAAAGCAAGGCATACTTTGGGAAAGTGTTACATGGGAAAAAGTAGTGCCAGAAGGGGCGCGGGGCGTGGAAAGGATACACACAACATTCAGATGTTGGTGTCAAGGGATGTACGCTTGCGCCATTGGAAGTCTTTTAGTGGGGCGCATATATGATTGGTGTTACAGAGTTTTATGGTGTGCCAAGGCATGGATGCAAAAGATGTAACATCAAGGTGAGGTGCACCAATGGGATTACATGGTGCGGGAAGGGTTTACATAGCATGAAGTGTTGTTGGTACTGTACGTGCGCTCGCACCTGCGCCTTAGAAGTTTTGCAATTTTTTACAAGGTGCGGGAAAGGGCTTCTGTAACGTGAGTTCATAGTGCGCCATTTCACAGTTCACCTTAGCACAACTATTTTTGATACAACATGACTAAATGGTGTTCCAAAGGGGTGCGACTGTGTTTAGCATAACACGTATGAAAATTGCGCCGTGGAAGATAGCTGGCTGATTTTCTTCATTTTTGTGGTTTTTTTACTGTCTTAGCTCAAATTTTGATAGCAAGAGGTTAACCTTGGCAAAGCAGGGGACAGAGGAGAAAAGGGGCAGGGGTCCATTATGAGGTAGAGCCTTCCAAATTAGCAGATCTAGAAGGAGAGTGAAAAAAAATGGTTTGCAAGTGGGTTTTGCAAAATGGGTTGGGATTGTGTCATCTTCTTAGGTTCATTGTTTATTATCAACCATCCTAATCACCTAAACCAACATAAAAACCACAAAAAATCCACAAGAAGGGCAAGGGCCACTTACCAAGAATATGTAACGATGAAGGAGACAATGTGGGGTCCACAAACATGACAAATGGCAACACGTGGGGCTGACAGGAATGCTGACAAGCATAGAGGAATAACTTTTCACATTTTTTCAATTGTGAAAATGACAGGTTGGACGTGCCTATATATAGCAAAAGGTGCAATAAATGTGCCACCAACTTTTTCCTATGGAACACCTAAGTGGATGTCGACACAATGGGATTTGCGCAATGACACAGCTTTGAGAGTGTTGACACTACATTTTGAGTGCCCACAGTGCACTTTACAGAGTGATAACAAGATGGCACTTGCGCCTTGGCACACCTTTGAGAAGCACAACATTTGGAGTGTTGACACTCCCTAGAATGCACCAACGGAATAGAGGGGCATAGTTTTGGTTGATGTAACGTGAATGAAAATTACGCCCAACCCAAAATGGTTGAAAATAAACAAGTTCTAAAAACTAGATTTTCTGGAGAGGGATTTTATGTCATTTTGAATGTTAAGGGACCTCAATGGGAGACCAAAATAGAAATTCTAGTATGGCTACCTACAAAATTACCCTTGTCAATTTTATAGGATAACAGTTGGCTCTTTCTAGGGATTATCTTTGAGTGAAGCTTAAGGATATAGAATCCCAGATCTACATGTGCCTATCCATTGGGTTACAGAGTCAAAAACAAGGGTGATAAAAAAAAGAAAGAAAAACACACAACCAATAGAAATCAAACACACGACAAAAATAAACACACAACTAAAGAAAATTGTACAAATAAAAGAGCAAGTTCTACTTCCTGAATATTTGGAGATGTTGCCCACTGTAGGGAAGTGGGAGCTCAATTCCATCCAAATATGAGAGATAGAAGCTACTCTCTCTACTCAGTTGTCTGATCTTGAAAGGCCCTCTCTAAAGAGAATCAAATTTCCCGTGCATGACCTTTGGCTCTCTTCGCTTGTCCCATAAAAGGACGAGATCTCCCACCTAGAAATACCTCTGTTTGGCCTTTTTATCGAATAGTATCTTGACTTGATTATGATGTTTGGTGATCCTGTCGACCACTCTTACTCTTTTTTCCTCTGTTTGGCCTTTTTAATCGAACAGCATCTTGACTTTGGATATATTCGGTCAATCTTACAAGCTGCTCATGGTTAGACTAAAGATACTCAACTTCAAAAATTTGAATCTTGGTCTTTTTAGCGTGATTGACTATGTCGAATGTGACCAAGGGTTGCATTGATGAAGGAATGAGTCCCTCATTTCACGATGGTAGGGTAGGGTTACTGGTCTTTATGGAAACAGAAGGATGATTTGGAGGAGAGATGGGAGGAAAATATTTTTTCATAAAAGGTTTAATAGGAGGTTGAGTAGGAAGAGGATTACCTCTTTTATCAATGGTTGGAGGCATGTTCGACACAACCTTCTCCTTTTGTAGCTTGGCAGCAACTTCTGCTTCTTTTCCTTGTGAGCGGGTGAAAACAACATATGACTGTCTACTTACATACCCTTGGGTACCTTCCTTTTCATCAGATTCCTCATCGTCAAATTCCATATACCTGATTGTAGAGTCGTTAGTCAGTTCACCGACATCTTGATCATATTCACCTTGCGACGAAGGTTCTTCATAAATTCATTCATCCTCTTCGATCTCGACTAGGGAATTAATTGGAGGGGCCTCAAGTGCTAACCTTGGAGCATAAACAGGAAAACGTGGCCTTTGTGGGGCATAATTGGGAGTGAATTTCCTCCTTGGTATCCCTATACGGAGTGGTAGATGAAGCTTGAGCTAATTTCTTCTTTAATGCGAGCAAGTCATTTGCCATCTTCTGGAATTCCAGATCTGATGAAGTGGCTTGAGAAGGAGTTGAAGCCTTAGGTTTGGATGGCTCTCATTTTAACTCACCAGATATAAGCAAGTTATCCTCTATCCGAATAGATGTAGCTTGAGTGAGGACCAAGGTGGTGATTTGTTCTTGTAAGAGTAAGAAACTTGCTCTTGAGCTCCTGGCATTCACAAAGAAACACTTTTGATTTTCTGGTGTTGGTAACATGGCAGGTGGCACACAGTTAATTAGTGAATTGAAACGGGTGATAAAATCATGCATGGTTTCGTTGGCCTCCTTCAAGTGATTAATCTTTGATAGTAACGCAAATGTTTGTTTTGAAGGCTTATACCTATCGTCAAACACAGTTCGTAATGTGTCCCAACTAGTGATAGATCCGACCAAAAAATGTTGGAACCACTCTGTCGCAGGTCTTTGCAAGGTCTCTAGAAAGAGGCATATTAACACGTCTTCATGGGTCACATCTAGGATACTACATGACATGACGAATGCAGATATATGTGAATCCGTGATTTGATTTCCACTCCCATCAAATCTTGGGAAATTCTTGCGGTTTCCATGAGGGAGTGCATTAACTGGATGTGGTAATATAAGAGGGCCCATAGCGTTTACCCACGGTACTGCCATTTGAAAATATGGAAAGAGGACACAATGCAGGAGTGCAATTCCTCTTAGCAGTAGAGCACTGCAAATTGATGTGGAAGCCCCTTGTGTAAACCAGTTCTTTCGTGGAGGCGAGGCATTTTTGGTTGACCAATCACCTGAACTCAGCAACATGAAGCGTGCTAGTGTAATAATGAAATTGTGCCTCTGAAGTAGATCAAAAATATGGTCAAATTCTCCATGAGCTCTCCTGCTATGGTTAAATAGCTCACTCGCCAGTGTATCTATTCAGGTTTGTAGTGATTTTAGAGCAGATTTATAAAAACTCTTTTTGTTTGTACTTGCTGATTTTTTTGACAAAAATCAGCAGCATGTACTTTTTTAAATATTTAATTTTATCCCTCTTTTGAAAAACGATTGCAGTTTAATGACAAATATTAGCAAGGATAAAATGATGGTTAACTTAGTAAGCTTATTTTCAGATCTTAGATTTGATTTTTGTAAGGGTTTTGAATTTTTTTTTAAACTATCAGAATCTCAGATCTATGAAAATACAGAGATTTTTATAAAAACTTAGCGAACTACAATTTTCTAGCTGGTCCAGATCTATGGATCTCTTAAGAAAATTTTTAGTTTGGATCACTTTTGCAAAAAATTTAGATTTTAAACAAAGAGTTAAGATTTGTAAATAGGTAGTGATGTTTACAGTTTTATCTATTTTATTAGTCTCCCCAGCAGCTTAAAATAAATTTTTGGTGTCTTTTAGCTGACATAACACTCCCATAGATTTGGTTCTTTCCCCAGCGGAGTCCCCAAAAACTATTGGTCTGAAAATATGTCAGGTGGGTAGATCTATGGATAGACAGGCCAACAGTGTGGAGGGTATAGCCCCTCTTCGAGACAGCAAAGCGAAACTGGTTTATTTCTATTCTACAAGAAAGAATCTGTGCAAGTCTTACAGTATTCTTCCTTCAGGGGGGGTTTGGGATCTCATCCCAATAGATTTAGTTCTGACGAAGAACAGAAAGGAATGAAGGAAGAAATAGAAGGAAGATGGAACTAAAGGGAGAAAAGAAATGGATTCCAAAGTAGAAAGGTCATAGGGTTTATGTTTTGGGACGGTAGTAAATACAGCCAGACTTACTCACATAAACAAACAAAGTAATACTGATAAAAAAATGATAAAAGTATAGTTGAATCCAACATGCAGATCTAAATTAAGAAAGATCTAACATATAACACAGAAATTTAGCACAAAGTCTCAATTTTTTCTATTAATATTTGTTCTATTACAAGAAAGCTCAAAGGCTCTCTCATCACTTATATTTTTCATACAATTTTTCTCACCTTGAATACTACAACTATCCAAGTATTTATAGAAGGAGAAGGAGAAAGAAGACAAAAAGGAGCCAATTTTTCTTGCACCAATGCTCAGTGCACTGCAGAGTGCCATTGACGCTTTCCTCTATAGTTTGAGGGGCCTTATTCCTATCAATTTCGGTAAATGGCCAATTTTCCCCATTCATGTCTAGATAAACTTAATCAACTTCTTGATCAGTTGCTTGGAAATCCTTTGGGATGATAGCCACACCATATTGAATGATCTCTGCCAGGGCCAGTCGGGAGTGATCTTTTTGTCTGAGCTTAACTTCATGATATAGATCGATGTAGATATCTTCGATCTGAGGGACGTGAATTGCATCGATCTTTTCCCTTGGAAGGCAATCACGAGGATCAAAGGTTGGCCTTGCCAGGAAATTATGCTTCAAATTTAGAAATTAAATATTTACAAACATCTCCCGGGATTTTCTCTATGAAGTGCAGGCGTACCTGCCCATTGTGAGGGGTAATGTAGTTCCACCTTTCTTCCTTTTCAAACACTTCTCATGGTATGTGATGAACTATCTAGATAGCTCCAACAGGATCAGTTTGGGTCCCATATACCTTGGCAATCTAGTGGGCTCTCCCAAGAAGTTAGTGGCTCTGAGATAGGTGAAAGCGGGGAATTGCGTGAATAACGCTCCCCACTTCTTGGTGGTGGTGACCACGCTTTTGGTCATCTGACCGTAAGTCATGTTGGGCCTCAAGAGGTAGATGACACCATAGAAGAAGACATCATTGATTTTACTTAAATGGACTATGCTATTCTCCAATCTTAACTCTAGATAGTACTCGTACATTATGACCTAGGGCCATACCCCATACGGATTCAATACTGGGTAGTCACTCTCTGAGGCAACAACATATACTACATAGGAGTTCATATAGAACCTCCTAGTTGTTGAAAGTTATTGAAGTTTCTCCAAGATTGTGCAGCTGATAATCTCTCCCCAGTCAAAACGCTGAAAGGGAACATTTTTATTTATTATTTCCAAATACTTGAGGATCCACTTGTGAAAGTAATGGGCATCAGGGAGCCCAAGAACACTACTCAGGAAAGTGATTGTGTCACTCAGCTCCTGTAAAAATTCAATGCGATGAATGACTTGTGGCCACCTACTTGTCACCTTCTTATTATTAAGGTACACCTCATTTATTAACTGCATACATTTGTGTTCATTTTCAGTCCATGTCTTCACGCAGTCTTCCTGGATCACTGCTACAAAATGTCGGTGGTGAGGGATACCCAATATGATCTCAAAATGTCAGGTCGTGAGGTCTATTATCACCTCACCCTTCTCATTTTCGACACATCTTGTGTCCTTATTGTAACAATGACCAACCAACATCATAAAATCATTGTTGATTGCGCTCACTGGGAGCCCTGCAACAAAGTGCAGACCACTGCCAACCAATTTATCCATCCATGGGTTACCTGTGACCTTCTTGGTTCTGGCCCAGAATTCCTCCATGTCAATGTGCACGAGTTCTGAATCTCTGATATCAAAATCACACTCTGTAAGTGAGTCAGGCATCCTGACCCTTTGGTATTTATATTTCATTTCTTGCTCTGTTATCTTGGCTTTACCCTTGGACTTAGTTGGCTTCTTACTTGATGAAGACATGTGTGGATCTAAGTTTAGCTATTGATATGCAAGAAGAATCAAATAATTCCATCGCAGAAGATCCATGTTAGCCGTTAAGTCATCCATAAAATCTTATAAAATGAAAAGTTAGCAATTTATGAGCCTCTGGGCGCAAGGCGCAGCTTTACTACAGGCTGCAGAGACTTAGAAAAGCAAGGAACACTTTTAGGAAAGTGTTGCATGGGAAGAAGTTGTGCCAGAAGGGGCACGGGGTGCGGAAAGGCTACACACAACATTCAAATGTTGGTGTCAAGGGATGTGCACTTGCGCCATTGAAAGTATTTTAGTGGGGTGCAGATATGATTGGTGTTACGGTGTTTTATGGTGCACCAAGGCGTGGATGCAAAAGATGCAACATCAAGGTGAGGTGCACTAAGGGGTTAAGCTTGTGCGACGAGGGAAGGGTTCACATATCACGAAGTGTTGTTGGTACTATAGGTGTGCTCACGCCTGTGCCTTAGGAGTTTTGTAATTTTTTACAAGGCACGGGAAAGGGCTTCTATAACTTGAGTTCACAGTGCACCAGTTCACAGTGCACCTTGGCATGACTGTTTTTGATACAACATGAATAAATGGTGTGCCAAATGTAATGCCCCATTCGGCGTTTACCCTAGTTCTTGTCGCAATGACCCTCTTGTTGAGCGTCGAATGGCTGCGTGTATTCCGTTGTCTTAGATCTTGTTTCAGTGATGTTTTAGCACCTTCCCTCTCCTTCTTGCATTCTCAAGTCGTCATTGACACCTCTGTGTGTGGACTGTGTAATATCCTGTGTGTTAACCTATTTAAAGAAGGATCTTGTTGTCGCATGGTTAAGCTGGATCATTGGTCATTATTGGTGTAAGTAGAAATTATTTATATTTATAGTATATAATGATAACAATGTTGTTTTAATTTAATTATCGTTAAGAGATTTTATTTTTTGGTTGGTCACTTTGTAGAATGAACCCCATTCCGCGCTGAGGAAGGGATTACTCATCTTGGTGCCAAGGTTGTTCCTTGCTTGGTATTTGCTTTTGAATGTCAACCTCTAGTTTTCTTCGCTTGGTTGCTTAAGCCTGTTCGTATGTTGTTTTAATCATTGTGAGTAATGGATAATTCGACTCTTACTTCCTCTTGCTTGCTCATCTGTACGTGATTTAATCTTCTCGGGTTGAATAGTAATCACACAAAATTTCTTACACCTTTTAGCTTATGTGAATTATATGGAGAAAACTATTGTAATAATAATAAATGAATTCGTGTCAGTTATATTTTTTTTATTTGTGTAAATAAATTATAAAATTTTGTGTTCAATTATTAAAGCCTTTTAGGCCACGTTACTCATCCAGAGACTTGTAAAATTGTCTCAGTCATCTTTATCTCCTTCTTGGCATGGGGTTTGGTTCACCACCAGTTGTTTAATCATTTTTTTTGCATTGATGCCATGCTTGACGTGTGCTGGAGGGAATTTTTTTTTTTATTATTGTTAGGGTCCTCATTTGTGATGACTGACTGCATGGAGGGTGGAGTTATTAAAATCTAGACGTGTTGGAGTCTTTCTTGCTGGTGGACGCATTTCATTTATCAACCCCGATTTGTAAATCTTCTATGTTTCTTGTTGAATGCCTGCATTATCCTTCTCTGACCGCGTGAGATTTCCTTTTTTTGGACTGCGTGTGGAGTGGTTGAGAGGCCATCAAAATCTTGTCTGTCAGGGCGTTTTTCTTCATGGTTCCTCCTAGATGCTTTCCTTCTTCCTGCTCTGGCTGCGTGGGGAGAATGGATGGAGTTTTTTTGTTTTTTGTTGTTAGTTTGCGTGGACAGGTTTTTATCACGGCTCTTAGAGACTGTTCCTTATTGAAGATGGGGCGTGGAAATTGTTGGAGATACGTGGTTGGTTCTGACTCTTGCTTGGCTGTGTTTTTTTTTTTTTCCCCTCTCTTTCCTGTACCAAACATGTCATTGGGAGCTGCGAGGTGTGCTCTTGGTTTGAATGCTGTAGATATGGGTTTCTTTTGGAATTTTGATGTGTTTTTGTCTTACTAAATAAATAGCGTTTGGACTCTGGATATTATATAACATGCATTTACATATATTGACTCTTTCTTGAAAGAGATGCCCAGAAGGAGATGGGTTTCAAATGACTATTAATCATAATTACATGACCTGATCTCTCCCCTCCTTTACAGTTTATCTTATTTACTATTTGAGTAGAAGAAATCTCTACATCGATTCTTGCCTACTGATCTTAAAATGTTGGTTTATCTTTTTGCCTTGATTATTCCTTTGAATGATGGTTTCTGTAGAAAATATTATGGAGCGTGAATGAGGTTTATAATTTTTCTTGCATTGTTTATATTATGTAGAATATGGCTTGAAAAAGGGAATTTCCAATATGACTATATTTGGATTTTTACTGTGGTTTTATAATAATATAAACTCCCATTAGGATTGGGGGCTTCTATTTGGGAAGAGTCATACTAGTTTTATTGGTCTTTCTAGATAGCTCCATATGAGTCATTCGATTATCATTTACCTTGGGGATTATTGAAAACCCCTCACCAGGCCATCGGCTATTATTATTACTATGAGCTTATTATTAGATTGGAACCCTCTTGAAGCATGCGTTAATGGGTTTTCTATGGCCTTTACGAATATGTTAAGCACGCAAGTCAATATCCTGTGTGGATAATTCTATGGCTTAATTTTTGAGGCACTGCTTGGATCTTTAAATCGGTTAAAGTATTATTGGATACATCGAACTCTCATAAATGTTGAAATTATTCAAGTTTGATTGATATGCGATGTCCTCATGCATATGAATTCAAGCAATGCTTGAAATATGAAATTATAAATT
The DNA here is from genome assembly GCA_019776745.2 of Taxus chinensis. Classification (NCBI taxonomy): domain Eukaryota; kingdom Viridiplantae; phylum Streptophyta; class Pinopsida; order Cupressales; family Taxaceae; genus Taxus; species Taxus chinensis. The sequence continues at coordinate 182,946,378 of CM034151.1, forward strand.
TATCTTATACTTTGAATTTGAAGCTTGTCGAAAGAATTTTGGTAGGAAAACAGATGAATAGGGAAGTTAAGATAACTACCCTAAAATGGAGTCATGCATAGCCTTAAGTAAAGGTGACAGCTACCATAATGGGACTGTGTATACCATGTATGACAGTAAGGATATAAGTCCACCTGAAACTATTTAACTTCATTTTATAGAACAATAATTAATACCCATAAATTGGGGTATGCAAGTGGAGGTTGAATTATATAACAGGGTATATTATGTTATCAGGTAACCAGTAAGGATAAATATGTTATTTCAATACTTGGTTAACGAGTGAAATATTTTCTGGCATTTACGATGATTATTATGTTAGCTAAAAATTGATACTTGCATCTCAATTGGGAGTTGAGATAATGTTGATACTTGTATTTATAGTGGCTTGGGCCACGCTTACATATCTTAGTTAGTCAAATGTATCTTTGACATATTAGCAAAATATGACAATATTGTTGATCGTAACTCATTCCAATGAGTTGGACCCTTATACTAATAGAAACATATAAAGACATGGAATAAGCAACCAAAAGGATACCTAAATACTATATGAACTTTTGGATTGGTGGAATCTTTGTTGACATAAATATATTCTTAAAATTTTGAGATAAATATCCAAATTATACTTACATATCATTGATTATCTATGAAGGTTTGATACTTGGGTAATATCGATGAATAATATAAGATTGATACTTGTTTTTATTATATAAACTTAATGTCGTTGGTGCTTTTATTTAATTGAAAGATAATATTGTTGGATACTTATATATGTGAAGTAGGTCGAGGGTATTAGGTGAGCGTTATTATTATTATTGTAATTTAAGTATGATTGATTGCATGGTTAAGGTTGTATATCTAGTCACTTGGAATTGTGTTCTTATGTAAGCAGATCTTAAGGAAGTGAACATTAATGAGTATGAATTGTATTATCATGAGATGTGCAGTTAAGTTTTAGATGTATGTTAGAAATTTATTTGATAAGGAGTATTGCAAAATTTCATTTATTTAAATGCTAGATGGCATAAATTTTTAGGTGAGGTTTATATCTTATCATGCTCAGTTCTAGCGAACTGAATCTAGTAAATATTTGTGCAGATGGATTATGCGAGTAGATTAAAGGAAAAGAGTGTAAAAGTTTCATCAGTTCAAATTATGAAGTTCTTTGTAGAAAGTTCAATGCGTTGTAAATTTTGTAACTTTGCTTACAAGGAGTTTAGAAGATCTCTTGTCTTGGTATGTTTGGAAAACCACGTGGTGAAGTGTTCTTTCCCTTTTGTTGTTAGACTAGTAACTTACCTTGGTGAGAAATGATATTCAATCATTACATTGGCATAAGTATTGTAAAACCTTGATTTTGAGAATAAAGTGATAAGCCAAAACTCCCTGACACCTTGTAATGATGTGATATAAGTAAAATTAAATGGAGTGGTTAACCCTTATAGAAGTTAACTAAAATATATATATTCAGATAAATTAATGTAGAGATGACTTACTTGAGAACAAGAGATTCCTGAAGTACTCAAAGGTGAAAATATCCTTGTAAAGTAAAATTTTATAAATTGATATCCCTAGCTAAACTAGTGAACACTACCCCTTTTGGGTGAACTCTTAAACAAGCTTAAGGGAAAATAATGGTTAGTTTCTGGAAGATAATAAGATTTAGCAAGTAGGAGAAGACTTTAAGTGAACTACTCTACAGTGTATAAGAAATTAACTCAGTTGGTAAGATGAATTTGTACGATTAATATATTGAATCTTTCTAAAAACATAAGTCATGAGTTAAAGGGTGTTTTATCAAAATAAATAACCTTCAATAATTTCTTACTGTGGCTTGCCCTAGCTGTGAGACTGTCATGTGGTTGGACTTCTATGTTGTTCTGTCAAAAAAAAAAAGAGAAGTGTATTATCCTTTTGGGTGTGAACGTTTCCGTGCTGACCTTGTGGTCATCCCCATAGCAAGTAATTCCTAGAGTTGGTTGTAACTTTGTGATGACATGTTGTGTCGTGTTATGTGTCGAAGAAAGTAAAAAAAAAAATATCTTTTTTTTTATTGGGTTGTTCGTGTGTTTATTCTTGGGTCGTTACACTTTGTACCAGAGCGTAGGTTCATGCTCTCAAACCTATGGGCCCGATTGGTGTTGTATGGTGATGTTACATGATGGTGATGGTGTTACATGATATTGTTTCATGGAGATGATGGTATTGCATGATGGTGGTTTATATTGGAAGAGTAATGTGGTATAAGCGTGATGTGATTATTGTTGTAATTGTGATATTGTGAACGCACGTGATGTGTATGTCACTCAGTGTGTATTTGTTATCATATTGATGTGCTGGGGATGGGAGTATTCTCTCTCCTTCTTGTGGATTCTATGAGGAGTTCACGTGTGAATTTTTGTTTGTGATATGTGAAAAGAATTCTAATGTGGATGACGGAGTGTTGGAACATTGTGACATATTGTGATATGTAGGTGTATCAATGTGTTGTATGACTAGATTGATGTTAAAAGAAATGAGTTGTATCATGATGTTTTTACCTTGTTTTGAAGAAATGTGTGTACCACCTTGTTATGTAGCAATGGATGTTATGTTGAGATGTGCTATGTTCATCGTATGTATGATTTGTGCAAATATGTAATGCTTCATGTTGTGATTTGGGGTCATACGGTGAGTGTATGAACCCTATCATATGGTGATTGCACTTTGGGTGTAGAATGTGGTAAAGTGATGTGTTACACTCAGTGAATGTATGATTGTGATCTACCTTGTATATGTACCACCATTGTGTTAGTAATGTAGTTACATGTTATGTTGTGAACCTTACGCTAACCGACCCTGAGGGAAATCGATAGAAGTGTATGTTGAGAGTGAGGAATGGTGTACCATGGGTCAATAACTCGAGCTGAAATTCGGTTTAGTAGATAACAACCTATGATTATTTCCTCTCTCCCTATGTGGTTGTGTGTATGCAACCTAAGTGCAAACTATGACTATGTTTAGCCTTGTCGAAGTGGTGGCGGGATGATTCAGATAGAGGTGATGACAGTTGTATTATTGATATGTATTTTACGAGCTGAGGCTCGATGTTCCGAGTGCTAGCAACTCATTGAGTACCCCTTTGGTGGCCAGATAAGGCCACAAAGTTATCGTAATGTGACATTATTATAAGTTGATTTTATTCGTAAATTGAGGTTTTTACCTTATTTTGTAAGGACCAGCAACTTTTCTTGATTGCCATGCTTTACAATTTTGGGCATTTCCTTGGTTTGTGGCACTAACATGTGGATTTTGATACTAACTATGGCTCTTTGGCCATTTATTTTGCTTGATTTTCGGTCTTCTTTTAAATTTGGAATTTTTACCGCCTTTCCCAAGGCTTGTACTTTGCCACTTGGCATTTGGATCGGATTGCTATGCTGGTTCTATTGTCGTGATGTGTGGAATAGGGTCATAGGATGCACCATGGAATGGTTGGACCTATGGACCTACTTCGTTGTATGGGGGTACGCCCCAAGGAGTTACATATAACTAGCGGGTTGTTGAACCATGCGTTATTATGTCTTAGGAGTCTTCGAACTCTATGTGTCTTGGGCCATAGGGTCAACCGGCCTCCTTGAGGGAGGCATAAGAGTTTGAGGGAGGCATAAGAGACTTGAGGGAGGCATAAGAGTTTGAGGGAGGCATAAGAGACTTGAGGGAGGCATAAGAGACTTGAGGGAGGCATAAGAGACTTGAGGGAGGCATAAGAGTTTGAGGGAGGCATATGATATTTGTGTGTATGGTTGATGTTTCGGGATATATGTTGAGTTATTGTGATGTTTTGGTAATGGTCTTTTGATTTATGTGTTACTCATGTCAGATGGATATGTGTTGTGATGTTGTGGATATGCCATTGATTTCCTTGTGGACACTATGTACCTATAGCTTTTGTTTGGAGTTATGTGAAATTTTCATATGTGGAATTGAGGGAATGTCTGGAAATTGTAGTACACCTTGTTCAAGTAGTATAATTTTCAGTCATGGTTGTGTGACCAGTACTGTGTTATGTGGACTGTGCCTATTCCATTATGTATTTGAGTAACCTTTTGTGGTGTAATACAGTCATGAAGGATATACTTGTGTGCTTGTGAGTCTGTAGTGTCCTTTTGAACCTGATAGGGTGTTGTGTTAGCAGTTCATGTTGGGCACCCACAATAAGAAATAAACCAAAACTCTTCAATGATGAAATTTTAAAAGAAATTAAACTAAGAATAATGCTAATGGAAAGGAACTAATGAAATAATAAATAAGAGGGAACTGCCAATCTTCACAAAACCTTGAAAGTTAAAATTTCTACCAAATGTTCCTAAGGCTACCCTGTGTCCGTGCTTTAATCGACTAAAATTTTAAACCATAGGGTGTGTTTTCTTCTTTATCTATTCCTTGTTGCGTACCATTTCCTTTTCCATTGTGTTATGTTGCATCGAGGACAATGCTTTTCTTAAGGGGAGGAGAATGTAATGCCCCATTCAGTGTTTACCCTAGTTCCTGTCGCAATGACCCTCTTGTTGATCGTCGAATGGCTGCGTGTATTCCGTTGTCTTAGATCTTGTTTCAGTGATGTTTTAGCACCTTCCCTCTCCTTCTTGCATTCTCAAGTCGTCATTGACACCTCTGTGTGTGGACTGTGTAATGTCCTGTGTGTTAACCTATTTAAAGAAGGATCTTGTTGTCGCATGGTTAAGCTGGATCATTGGTCATTATTGGTGTGAGTAGAAATTATTTATATTTATAGTATATAATGATAACAATGTTGTTTTAATTTAATTATCGTTAAGAGATTTTATTGTTTGGTTGGTCACTTTGTAGAATGAACCCCATTCCGCGCTGAGGAAGGGATTACTCGTCTTGGTGCCAAGGTTGTTCCTTGCTTCGTATTTGCTTTTGAATGTCAACCTCTAGTTTTCTTCGCTTGGTTGCTTAAGCCTGTTTGTATGTTGTTTTAATCATTGTGAGTAATGGATAATTCGACTCTTACTTCCTCTTTCTTGCTCGTCTGTACGCGATTTAATCTTCTCGGGTTGAATAGTAATCACACAAAATTTCTTACACCTTTTAGCCTATGTGAATTATATGGAGAAAACTATTGTAATAATAATAAATGAATTCGTGTCAGTTATATTTTTTTTATTTTTGTAAATAAATTATAAAATTTTGTGTTCAATTATTAAAGCCTTTTAGGCCACGTTACTCATCCAGAGACTTGTAAAATTGTCTCGGTCATCTTTATCTCCTTCTTGGCGTGGGGTTTGGTTCACCACCAGTTGTTTAATCATTTTTTTTGCATTGATGCCATGCTTGGCGTGGGCTAGAGGGAATTTTTTTTTTATTATTGTTAGGGTCCTCATTTGTGTTGACTGACTGCGTGGAGGGTGGAGTTATTAAAATCTAGACGTGTTGGAGTCTTTCTTGCTGGTGGACGCATTTCATTTATTAACCCCGATTTACAAATCTTCTATGTTTCTTGTTGAATGCCTGCATTATCCTTCTCTGACCACGTGAGATTTCCTTTTGTTGGACTGCGTGTGGAGTGGTTGAGAGGCCATCGAAATCTTGTTTGTCAGGGTGTTTTTCTTCATGGTTCCTCCTGGACGCTTTCCTTCTTCCTACCCTGGCCACGTGGGGGAGAATGGATGGAGTTTTTTTGTTTTTTTTTTGTTAGTTTGCGTGGACTGGTTTTTATCACGTCTCTTGCAGATTGTTCCTTGTTGAAGAGGGGGCGTGGAAACTGTTGGAGATACGTGGTTAGTTCTGACTCTTGCTTGGCTGTGTTTTTTTTTTCCCCTCTCTTTCCTGTACCAAACGTGTCATTGGGTGCTGCGAGGTGTGTTCTTGTTCAGGAATTCACAGCAACAGCCTGCAACAGTGATTAGCCAGGTGGCAGGCATGTTGCAGTATGGCAGAAGCCTTTTTGAGCACTTCCAACAAGCAGGTTGTCCAACTATATTGTTATCTGTTCTGTATTGAATGCATCCTCAAATTCGGGATTCTCCTTCAAGATATTTTTTTATCAAAATTGACTATGTGACAGTGAGAGTGTTACCAGGAGACCTGATGAATTTTATTGCAAAGATTCTCTATTGAGACCTTACTTGTTTTACGATGTAACTCATGGAAGAGAATCTCATAGAGGTGGATCTATTTCATATCAGAATATTCATGAAGCACAAATTGCCTTGCTGCTTGCTCAAACCCATCTGATGATGTCAGCTCGAATTTGGCTCTGGTTTCATTTTGTGTAACCCTTTTTGGCTTTGTGACGATGTTGTAGCTTCAATACCCAACAGAGGTGAAACATTGTTGTTGTTTTCATTCCTATAGCTGATTGGATAAAAATGGAAGTAGTCATCGGGATGGTGGTGTCAAACAAGATGCAAAAATAAGTAGTTGTGGCAGTGGATAGGCTGGTGCACCACAACCTCGTCAACTGCTACTACAAGCGAACTAGAAAATTCATGGCTCACGACGAGAACAACAACTGTAATATTGGTGACAAGGCTAGGTTGGACCCTTCTCGCCCCCTCAGCAAACGCAAGAATTGGGTTGTGGCTGAAATATTGAAGAGGGCTCCAATTTATAAGTTCCCCCCCCCCCCCCCCCGTGTCTACAGACCAAATCTCCAATAGGGCATAGTTTTTAAACGAGCTTTGGAACATGGAGTTAGGGCAAGGTTAGTGTTGTTCAGGGTATTCTTATAAGGATTGAAAAAAAAAATATACGGATTTAAAATTTACAAGTATTCTTGGGTGCCGTCGTTTTCCAGTAGTTTTAAAAAACTTGGGTGCTCTTTCCATTCAAATCAGCATTTGATCCTTGGTATCTGTGTGGGTTTTGTTACTCCAATGGGAAGGTGAAAGTCAGACTTCTGGGTGTGCTCCTGGCGCTGCCATGAAGCTTGCATAAGAGATCTACGTGCTAAGGAAAAGGAATGTTTTCGGAATGTGTTGTAGCTGCTGGAGCCTTGGTTCGATGTGGCCGCATTGAGGAAGCCCCAAACAGGCATGATAAGACTAACCCTCTCTCTTAATGATTTATTTCCTTTAGCATTTGGATAAATGGATCTTTGCAAGTTGGTTTGAATGCTGTAGATATGGGTTTCTTTTGGAATTTTGATGTGTTTTTGTCTTACTAAATAAATAGCGTTTGGACTCTGGATATTATATAACATGCATTTACATATATTGACTCTTTCTTGAAAGAGATGCCCAGAAGGAGATGGGTTTCAAATGACTGTTAATCATAATTGCATGAACTGATCTCTCCCCTCCTTTACAGTTTATCTTATTTACTATTTGAGTAGAAGAAATCTCTACATCGATTCTTGCCTACTGATCTTATAATGTTGGTTTATCTTTTTGCCTTGATTATTCCTTTGAATGATGGTTTCTATAGAAAATATTATGGAGCGTGAATGAGGTTTATAATTTTTCTTGTATTGTTTATATTATATAGAATATGGCTTGAAAAAGGGAATTTCCGATATGACTGTATTTGGATTTTTACTATGGTTTTATAATAATATAAACTCCCATTAGGATTGGGGGCTTCTATTTAGGAAGAGTCATACTAGTTTTATTGGTCTTTCTAGATAGCTCCATCTGAGTCATTTGATTATCATTTACCTTGGGGATTATTGAAAACCCCTCACCAGGCCATCTGCTATTATTATTACTATGAGCTTATTATTAGATTGGAACCCTTCTGAAGCATGCGTTAATGGGTTTTCTATAACCTTTACGAATATGTTAAGCACGCAAGGCAATATCCTGTGTGGATAATTCTATGGATTAATTTTTGAGGCATTCCTTGGATCTTTGAATCGGTTAAAGTATTATTGGATACATCGTACTCTCATGAATGTTGACATTCTTCAAGTTTGATTGATATGTGATGTCCTCATACATATGAATTCAGGCAATGCTTGAAATATGAAATTATAAATTTATCTTATACTTTGACTTTGAAGCTTGTCGAAAGACTTTTGGTAGGAAAACAGATGAATAGGGAAGTTAAGATAACTACCCTAAAATGGAGTCATGCATAGCCTTAAGTAAAGGTGACACCTACCATAATGGGACTGTGCATACCATGTATGACAGTAAGGATATAAGTCCACCTGAAACTATTTAACTTTATTTTATAGAACAATAATTAATACCCATAAATTGGGGTATGCAAGTGGAGGTTGAATTATATAACAGGGTATATTATGTTATCAGGTAACTAGTAAGGATAAATATGTTATTTCAATACTTGGTTAACGAGTGAAATATTTTCTGGCATTTACGATGATTATTATGTTAGCTAAAAATTGATACTTGCATCTCAATTGGGAGTTGAGATAATGTTGATACTTGTATTTATAGTGGCTTGGGCCGCGCTTACATATCTTAGTTAGTCAAATGTATCTTTGACATATTAGCAAAATATGACAATATTGTTGATCGTAACTCATTCCAATGAGTTGGACCCTTATACTAATAGAAACATATAAAGACATGGAATAAGCAACCAAAAGGATACCTAAATACTATATGAACTTTTGGATTGGTGGAATCTTTGTTGACATAAATATATTCTTAAAATTTTGAGATAAATATCCAAATTATACTTACATATCACTGATTATCTATGAAGGTTTGATACTTGGGTAATATCGATGAATAATATAAGATTGATACTTGTTTTTATTATATAAACTTAATGTCGTTGGTGCTTTTATTTAATTGAAAGATAATATTGTTGGATACTTATATATTTGAAGTAGGTCGAGGGTATTAGGTGAGCGTTATTATTATTATTGTAATTTAAGTATGATTGATTGCATGGTTAAGGTTGTATATCTAGTCACTTGGAATTGTGTTCTTATGTAAGCAGATCTTAAGGAAGTGAACATTAATGAGTATGAAATGTATTATCATGAGATGTGCAGTTAAGTTTTAGATGTATGTTAGAAATTTATTTGATAAGGAGTATTGCAAACTTTCATTTATTTAAATGCTAGATGGCATAAATTTTTAGGTGAGGTTTATATCTTATCATGCTCAGTTCTAGTGAACTGACTCTAGTAAATATTTGTGTAGATGGATTATGCGAGTAGATTAAAGGAAAAGAGTGTAAAATTTTCATCAGTTCAAATTATGAAGTTCTTTGTAGAAAGTTCAATGCGTTGTAAATTTTGTAACTTTTCTTGCAAGGAGTTTAGAAGATCTCTTGTCTTGGTATGTTCGGAAAACCATGTGGTGAAGTGTTCTTTCCCTTTTGTTGTTAGACTAGTAACTTACCTTGGTGAGAAATGATATTCAATCATTACATTGGCATAAGTATTGTAAAACCTTGATTTTGGGAATAAAGTGATAAGCCAAAACTCCCTGACACCTTGTAATGATGTGATATAAGTAAAATTAAATGGAGTGGTTAACCCTTATAGAAGTTAACTAAAATATATATATTCAGATAAATTAATGTAGAGATGACTTACTTGAGAACAAGAGATTCCTGAAGTACTCAAAGGTGAAACTATCCTTGTAAAGTAAAATTTTATAAATTGATATCCCTAGCTAAACTAGTGAACACTACCCCTTTTGGGTGAACTCTTAAACAAGATTAAGGGAAAACAATTGTTAGTTTCTGGAAGATAATAAGATTTAGCAAGTAGGAGAAGACTTTAAGTGAACTACTCTACAGTGTATAAGAAATTAACTCACTTGGTAAGATGAATTTGTGCGAATCATATATTGAATCTTTCTGAAAACATAAGTCATGAGTTAAAGGGTTTTTTATCAAAATAAATAACCTTCAATCATTTCTTACTGTGGCTTTCCCTAGCTGTGAGAGTGTCATGTGGTTGGACTTCTATGTTGTTCTGTCAAAAAAAAAAAAAAGTGTATTATCCTTTTGGGTGTGAACGTTTCCGTGCTGACCTTGTGGTCATCCCCGTAGCAAATAATTCCCAGAGTTGGTTGTAACTTTGTGATGACATGTTGTGTCATGTTATGTGTCGAAGCAAGTCAAAAAAAATATCCTTTCTTTTACTGGGTTGTTTGTGTGTGAATTCTTGGGTCGTTACACCAAAGGGGCGCGACTGTGTTTAGCGCAACACGTATGAAAATTTTGTTGTGGAAGACAGTAGGCCGATTCTTTTCATTTTTTTGGTTTTTTTACTCTCTCAGGTTAGATTTTGATAGCAGGGGGTTAACCTTGGCAAAGCAGGGGATAGAGGAGAAAAGGGGCATGGGTCCACTCTGAGGCAGAGCCTTCTAGATCAGCAGATCTTGAAGGAGAGTGAAAAAAAATGGCTTGCAGGTGAGTTTTACAAAAGGGGGTGGGATTGTGTCATCTTATTAGGTTCATTGTTTATTATCAACCATACTAATCACCTAAACCAACATAAAAACCAAAACAAATCCACAAGAAGGGCAAGGGCCACTTACCAGGAATATATAATGATGAAGGAGATGATGTGGGGTCTGCGAATGCGACAAATGGAAAAACGTGAGGCTGACAGGAACGCTAACAAGCACAGAGGAATAACTTTTCATGTTTTTTCAATTGTGAAAATGACATGTCGGATGTGCCTATATATAGCAAAAGGTGCAATAAATGTGCCACCAATTTTTTCCTATGGTGTACCTAAGTGGATGTCGACACTATGGGATTTACGCAATGGCGCAACTTTGAGAGTGTCGACATTACATTTTTAGCGCCCACAGTGCAGTTTAGAGAGTGATAACAAGATGGTACTTGCACCTTGACGCACCTTTGAGAGACACAATATTTGGTGTGTTGACACTCCTTAGAATGTGCCAAAGGAATAGAGGGGCATAGTTTTGGTTGATGTAATGTGAATGAAAGCTGCACCCAACCCAAAAAGGTAGAAAATGACCAAGCTCTAAAAACTAGATTTTCTGGAGAGGGATTTTATGTCATTCTGAACGTTAAGGGACCTCAACGGGAGACCAAAATGGAAATTCTGGTATGGTTACCTACAAAATTTCCCTTGTCAATTTTACAAGATAACAACATGTTAAATATGCAGTAGAGTATGAAGCAGAAAAAAAAAATGAGACATCTCATAGAAAAGGGAGGAATGATCACATCAAAAATTGGTTTAAATGAATCAAACAAACCTACATGCAAAATTCAAACAGTTATCTACTTTATTTCACATACTAAAGAAAGGAGAACCGATTGCAGATTTCCTCGATTTCAAAGTTTTGTATAAATATAATGGAATGCCCAACATACCTCAGTCTCATTAGTTTGATAGTAGTGCATGTGAAATGGAAAAATTCCTTTCAATGATAGGGAAGGAAGATTTGAAAGAGAATGTAAAAAAAGCTAAGTTTATCTCTCTTTCAATTGATGAAGTGACAGCGGTCGAGAACAATGCATGGGTAAGTATCCAAATCTATACATTATAAAATCATACAAGGACACCTCATATGATGGGTGTTATGAAAATGGTTGAAAACTATAATGGCGAAAACCTACATAAAATAGTTGTTTATTATTTGAAGGATATTTCTTGAATGACTGATTATGAAATTGCTACAAAGTTTGTATGCATCAGAGCATATGGTGCATCATTCATGCAGGGTCATCATGTAGGGCTGTGTGTTAGATTGGAAACAAAAGCGGCCCCTTATATGATATGAATTCACTGAATGGATCACATAATGAATTTAATGTGTAAAAAGGTAAGCAACTTCAAAAATGTAATGCCTCATTTGATGGTTACTTGAGTTCCCACTTCAGTGACCCTATTTTTAGGAATTAAACATTTGTGTGAGTTTCTACTGGTTATTAGTTGGCTTTGATATTTTCACAGATAAGGATTAACATCCTTCCTCCCCATCTTGTCTTTCCATGTCCTTTTCGGTGCTTCTTGTGGAGGGCCTCCGCGACGCCCTATTCGATTACCCTAATAAAGGCAAATTGTGTTTTGGTTTTGTTGTTCTTGATTGTCGACCCTTATTAATATGATTAATATTTTTTTGAAAATTTATAAAATAATAATAATATTATTATTATTTTAGTTTTCGATTAATGATTATTTTATTTTGTGTAGATTTTCATGAATATCATTATTAATTACCTTTAATTTATTTTATTTTATTATTGATCACTCTTAGAGACTGAGCCCCGATTCATGCAAGAGGAGGAGCGTGTTCATGGATGACGCCACTGCTTAGGAAGTAGTGTTCATGCTTAGCATTTAACATTTTCCCCTTGGCCGACTAGGCATCCATGCATGCCTTGTATCTATAACATTTTGTTGGTAAAAAATTTGTTCTTTTCTTGTTTGTGTGGAGGCATCTAGCCACCCCCACCCTCTTTTCCTCCCTGTCAGGCACATAATCTAGTTTTTTGTTTTAAATTCTTTGTCATTAGTGAAATGCGTTGGAGTAAGAGCACCTACCACTCCATTAATAGTTTGTAAGTCAAGATGTGTTGGCCACACCCTTCTTTTAATTAATTTTTATTTGTAAATATTCTTGGGGTAGTTGTTTGGTTTCTCACATTTTAGGGGAAGGAAACTTCCAACCAAGAATTTTGATAGCTTATTTTGTAGCTCTTGTTTTATTCAATCAAGATCTAGTTTCTTTTTTCATTTAAAATGTCTTTTCCTAGCCGCGTGGGCTTCCCTAGTGAAGGATCTGTAGTTGGGGGTTGTGGAAAAGTAAATGAAACTGTAGATGTATGATGTGCACCTATTTTATTACAAGTTTTAATATTTGCACTGGTTTATTTTACCTACTCACGCCAAGTCTAGCTGGCAGCATGGAAGATTTCTGGGAGGGAATCTTGTAGGAGGCTATGTTGGTACCCAAATTTGGTCTCCTTTTCATGCCAAGCAGCAACACTGATTCAACATGGAGCTTAGAGGTAGCTAGATCATAAATATATTTCATTTTGTAGACGGGGAGGAGATCTGATTGTTCCTTTGTTACTTGGATTTGTGGAGAGATGGGTAGCACCTTAAAAGGATATGATCATATCCTAACTATTTTAGGTTGTGCCTTTCAACCAAGGTAAGAGAACCTATTTTGTAGCCTCTGTTATTTGAAAGGAGATACATGTACCTTTATTTTGCATAGATTTTATAGAGAAGACCTTGGGGAAAATATGATCAACACACCAGATTTTACTCTCATGAGTTGTCACTTCCAGATCATGGAGATATTTTCACAATGTGGGTAAGGTTACTAAAGAAATTTGAGACCCTTATTTATCCTGCATACTTTGGCAAATGGATTTTGGTCTTGTGTGGGTATACAGAGCAGAACAAGGGTAGTATGGATGGGTTTGGATGTTTTTAAATAGATTTTGGTGGGAGGGGAAACATGATGAACTTGACTCACCAGATCCATGAGAGCTTATCCAAAATCGAAGGATTTCAGCCAACAAAATACCAAAAAAGTTAGAAATGTTTCTTCAATTAGAATATGTGCCTAAATGGAGGCCCAGATTAGCACTCTTTCACACAACCTATGGGATTATATCACGAAGGATCGAGTTAGAAAACCCAATAAAGCACCAAGATTTAGATCAAACCACGCCTGGGGTACACCCAGAGGCTTACAGATAATCTCTATCAACAAAATGAAAGAAAAGTGATTTTAAATTGTTTATCTCACTCCTAGATGAAAGCTCTTCTGATGGATGAAATTACAGATGCCACTAAAACTATCATAAGGATTGAGACCTGTGTGATTGGACTAGATTTTGATATAAGAAAAACTACTTGCATGCATTCAAAGATGAAATAAATACACTTTACTCAAGATTAACACAAAATAACCAAAGTTTGATCAAATTTATCAGCAAGGGACAATTTCCAGAACAATCTCAAAGCTTGTTAATGGCTGTACACTTACACCCAACTTGGAACAATTGAATTTGATACAAAGAGAGATATAAAAGCTTCTTAGACAGCTTCTCAAAAGGGATGGGCTCTGTCAAGATTTTTCTGCTAGAAAAATCAGTCTATGACTTTTCCAAAAAACTCCCAACCATTTGCACAAAAAAATTGTGCCATTTATAACATTTACAACAGATCCCTTATTCCCCAAAAGACAAAAAGCATTTAATGCACCAGTGTTCGCCATGATTCTTTCCTGATTCTCATAATCAAATCTGCAAGAAGTCTCTAGGTGCTCGAGGGGGAAGATTTCATCGAATGCCTCCTGCATTCAACTCCTTTCTCTGGTAGATTACTCTTCCTTCAATTTTCCAACCACTTCCATCCCTAATTTGTCAAATCTGGCCCCTTGCATGCTTAGGAGAAGAAAAATGGAAAATCCGATCGGGCACGAAATTCAAACCATTTTAATGGCAAAAGACGTCTCCCAAATCTTTCCACCAAACTTCAGATATCAACATTAACTTCCTTATTTTCATGGTGTGTAGAAAACACTGAGAAATCATGGAGACTCACACTTACAGACATGTTGTAGAAAAATGGAGGGAGAATCAATTTTCGACTCTCATCTACCATTGATCCTTACTTTGAATTTGGGTCATCCACATGGAAGATTCAAACTTTAAAATAGACCCAGGGGCCTCCCTTGACTTTTTACAGCTTTTTAAAAAATGGAAAAAAATTCCATTTTTCTCGGCACCTCCATCCTCAGGAAATGAGCCTGAAACGTGTCCTAAGGTGGGCCCCAGTGGGACCACGTCCCAATTCTTCCATTTGATCCTCTTTTTGGAAAAAGGAAATTTTTCCAAGTTTCCCCTGTAGCTTCTCCCTTATGATATTTACCAAGGCAAAATGTTGACTATTTCCTCATCGGGCTTGCGGGCCATTCTAAAATTTTAACCCTTAAGGAGGGAAAAAATCCAAGTTACCTCCGATGGTCTATCTCCTGGCCTTTTTGACTTTTTAAACTACCACATGTCACCATGGTGCACCTTGAGGCGGTCCCAAAAATTTGATACTTTGAACAAGCGCGGGCTCGCCACATGTCCTGTTCCGGCAAGGTTTTCCTGAATGCTTAAAGCTCAGCGGAAGGTGCCATGTGTCATGATCTGAGGCAGTCTCTTTTTTGGTTGTTAAAAATTCTAAGTAAAATACAAAGTGAGTGAAGGCCTCCATGTTTCAGCCTGGGGCTCCTTTAGAATGAAACTCAAGGGCCAGTTCCCGAACATGCACGGTTCCTCCACGTGTCTCCATGGCACAACTTCAAATGGTGCCCAAAGCGGAGACCCTAAATGAGTGCAAGCTCACCATGTGTGCTATTCTGCCAAACTACTTCTACCTGCATTAAAAATTGTCTAAGTCTAGGCCAACCAGTGGAAGCCTCCAGATGTCCTCCCGGCGCTACTCCAAGGAAAAACCCAAAAGAAAATATTCAAATGAGCATCGTGCCTCCATGTGGACAAATTTTGAGTTGAGGCTTTTCATGAATTTTTCTAACTACCTAGCTGAATCGTGTCCAACCAAAAGGTTCCACGTTCCCTACCGATGCTAGGATATAAATTTGACTGGGAGAAACATCCGTCAAACCGTAAAAAAAAGAAAAATGATCATTTGAGCCAAGGAATGAAATTTTATTTGAGGAAAGAAAGTTTAGGAATTTTATAAGGCTCAAATACATTCCTCAAGGACACATCAATTCATTCTTCTTCAAGTACTTAGGTCAGAAACAGTAAGGAAGAAAAATCCTGACTGTGGAGAACATAAAACATGGGGCAACCTAAGTTTTTGATGGAATAGAGCACGTGAGACTCAAAATTCAAACCCTTAAGAGATTTACAACCCAGGAACCAATTAAAAATGGCCACAAGGGTTAACCACACACAACACGGGTAAGGAGAGAATGACAGAGGTCATAAATTAATAAGTTATCATAGGAAAAAACTGGGGCAAGACAATGTTGAGCACCAACATCAGCTATGAGTTGGGGATGGGCACTCCCTATGAGTGCCACAAGAACAAAAGTAGACCAAGTGCCAAAAATATTCATTGGGCAATAGAGTCAATTTTCAGGGAAGAGAAACAAAGCCCTTTCTAAAAAATGAATAGAGAAACCTGACAAAAATAGGTCACCAAGAACCAGAATGAGAAAAAAAAATGAAAATAGGAAACAAACAACAAACTATACACTGTACACAAGATTTTCTTAATCCAGAGGCATTAATCAAAGAAATTCTTCAAATGCCTACCATTAATAGATAGTTTGAGTAGTTCACCATCTAAGTCCTTGAGGAAGAAGGTGTGTTCACCAATCCTGATATCAATAGAGTAAGGGCCCATCCATAATGATTCAAACTTGTCATGCTTCCCTTATCCTCATGTATGTTGTCCCATAGTAGCACAAGATCTCCAATATTGAAGGCTCTGGGAGTAGCCTTCTTATCAAATAGTTTCTTCATCTTTTCTCTAAACTTTATATGCCTTTGGTGGAATGCCCTTCTCTCTTCATAAAGCTCAATAATTTGGTTGATGTGAGCATCATAAGGACTTGCCTCTTGATCTTCTAGCTCTTACATAAAATAATATGAAGAAAATTGCATATGAAGAGGTGGTAGGGTCTGAGTCCCATACACCAACTCAAATGGAATCTTTCCAATGACCCTCTTGACCTTGATCCTATCTTCCTAGACAACAAACATCAACTGTTCACCCCACTTTCTCTTGTTATGCTCCAATGTTCTTTTGATGATCTTCAGCAAATTCTTATTACTGGACTCAGCTGGTCCATTCCCTTGGGGATTGTAATTAGAGGCATATGTCATGTTGATCTCATATTCCTTGCACATTTCCATCAAAGGTTTATCTCTAAAACTCATGGCATTTTCAGCAATAATCTTGACTGGTACCCCAAACCTATAGATAATGTTGTTCAACACAAAGTCCATGATAACTTGGTGAGTTGCCTTCTTGGTGGGGATTTCCTCCACCAATTTAGTAAAATAATGAGCTACTACAAGAATCCATTTGTGGCTAGCACTTGAAGGGTCTAAAATCTCACCAATGAAATCCATTCCCCATTGCTTGAATGGAGCTTCAATTGAAACATGATGCAAAGGAAGGGAGCCTGAAACTTTCAATCTTCCCCAAAAGCCTTGACAACTCTCACATATTTTAACCAACAAGGTTGTATCCTTGAACAGATTTTGCCACCAATAACCAGTGCTCAAGATCTTGTGTGTTGTGACTCTTGCAGAAAAATTCCCCCCACAAACTCCTCCATGGAGATCAACAATTATCTTGGGGGCTTCTTCTTCAGTACTGCACCTTAAGAGGACTCCCTCTAGGTTCTTCCAAGCTAACCCATGATCAATGATGACATATTTTAAGGAAGCCAACTTAAGGTCTCTCTTCTGGTTCTTACTTAAGTGCTCATGGTAGCTTAAATGTCTGAGATAAAAGATTACATCTTTATACCAGTCAAAATTCATCAATATTTGAAAAACATCTACCCTATCTTCTTCTACCTCATTTACCTCAGTAGTTTGCAAGTTGCTCTCAGCCATAAGTTTAGCCAATCCCAAACCTCTAACCAACTTCATGGTTTGGATGTCCATATCATATTCTTACAATTTGTTCACCCACCTGCATATTTTTCTTAAGACCTCCATCTCTGATAAGATGCCCTTTACCATGGTATGGGGAACATAAGCAACAACCCTTGAACTTATAATATAAGGCATGAAAACCATTGTTGCTTTTACCAAGGAAAATGCTTTATTTTCCATGATAGTGTATTTTAGTTCCGCCCCTTGCAATTCCTTACTGAAAAAGGCAATTGGCCTCTCAGCCCCTTCATTATCTTTCTACAACAAGAAAGAAGCAATAGTGTTTTCTGAAGAAAAGGAAAAAAACTAGAAAGGTTTCTTATAATATGGGGCTGCCAAAATAGGGGCATGCTTCAATGCCTCTTTGATTCCATTAAAATCTTTGATGGCAGTCTCCTCCCATTTTATGACCTGGTCTTTCTTTAGCATGGAAGTGATTGGGATGGTCAACTAAGAAAAGTTCTATATGAATCTTCTAAAGAATTTTATTTTCCCAAAGAAGGACTGAATTCCTTTCTTAGTCTTTGGGATTGGGACCTTGTTGATGGCCTCTACTCTTTCTGGATCAATCATCACTCCTTGTGACACTATATGACCAAGAAAATTTTCCTTCTAAACTCCAAAATGGCACTTCTTTGGATTAAGTGAAATTCCATACTCTCTACATCTTATCAACATCTTCTTCAAGTGCAGCAAGTGGTCACTTCACTTTCTAGAAAACACAGTCACATCATCCTGGTAAACTACAATAAACTTGTTGATGTAATTAGAAAAAGCAACATCCATTGCTCTTTGAAAGGTGGTTCAAACATTCATCAGACCAAAGGGCATCCTGACATAGACATAGGTCCCCCAAGGAGTAGTAAAGGTTGTCTCAATCCTTTTTGATTCCTTCACCACAACTTGGTTATAACCAGAGAAGCCATCGAAGGTGGAAAGTAACTCAGAACCAGTCACTAACTACAACATGTTCTCTATATTTTGTAAAGGATAATTATCCTTCATTGATGCTCTATTAAGATTCCTAAAGTCCACACACATCCTGATGTCACCATTTTTCTTTTTGACTGGTACTAAGTTGGCGACCCAAGAGGAATGCCTTGTGGACTGGATAATCCATCCATCTCTTCTCTTCTTTAGTTCTTCTTGCATTTTGAGGGATAAGAGTGGATTTATGGGCCTCTATTTCTACCTAAATGGATTTTCATTATACTCTAATGGAATATCAGGTTGAAACAAGTCCTCTTTGTATGCTTTTAGTTCAAAATAGGTCCAAGCCATGCAATCTTGGTATTTTTTCAACAACTAGATGTAGGACTGCTTATCCTCATTGCTGAGGTTACTGCCTAACCAAATATTCCTTGGCTTCTCCTGTGTACTAAGATCATACTCCTCAATATCCCTTTAACATGCCATACATCTATTAATAATGTGATCAACATTATCAAAATTGGACTCAAGTGTAACCAGCCGTCTAGGAATGGTATTGGTTTTTAACTAGATGATGTCCTTCCAAAATAAGGTTTCCTTTCCCTCTTTTGTACATACCATTGGCTCCAAATAAATGCACTAATCAGCAAACTATCCTTTGTTTTGCAAAAATCCTCTTATCTGAGTATCATCATCAAAAACCTATTAGTGTTTAATATTATCAGGGACAGAGTGTCTTATCAATACCTCAACCTCATATTCACAATATGGGGACATTGTACAATTGTCAAACTGATACCCCAACACTGCAATCTTGTCTGTCAAGTCATTGAATTTCCTATCACTATGCACAATGTTTAATGAATCGAACATCTCAATGAAATCCCAAATTGCATGCTTGTACTGCTTCATTCGCGGATTCTTTGTGGCATACAGTTTTATGACTTGTTTTACAATTAAATCTGAGTCTCCTTTGACACTAATGTCCTTGACACCATATTTCCAAGAAATTCTTAAACCCAACAACAATGCCTCATACTCAACAATGTTGTTGGTGCACTCAAAGTTGAGTTTGAAGGAAAAAACATTTTTTCCCTATCCTAGAGAAAGTAGAACAACACCACCACCATTCCTAAACTTGGAGCAAGCTCCATAAAAAAAGAGAGTCCAAGGAGAGCCTATTTGTTCAAGAAACTTGCATTCTTCAATCTTGTGCTCCTTTCCATCAGCAAACCCTACAAAGTTATCTGCATCAACACTTGTGTACAATACCTCATAGGATGCATTATTGGGATCCTAAATAAGGTGCAACATATTATTTTCCCCATACATCTTGACAATTTTTCCCTCAATTGGAATGGTAGCATAGGACATATCCATTTGGACAATCCCACCAACACTTGCAACCCATTTTCTTGATAGTAGCATGCCCCACTTGGTTGGGCAAACAACAATGACAACATCGAGTTTTAAATTTTTTCCTGGGTAGCCTGCAAGATGCACCACCAGACCCTTCACATGTTCCACTACTGGAACTTCTTTGGAATCCATAGTAGTACACTTCCCATATGTTGTTGTCACTTTGATGTTTAGCTCATTCATGACTTCCAAAGGCATGACATTGCATGATGCCCCTAAGGCAAACATGAAGTTATGCAGCAGTCTATCCTTGATGATCAAAGTGGTGAAGAATGGATCCACGTTCATCTAAGAATATACCAAGGATGTCCCCAAATAGACCTCAGGTGGTACATCTATCTCTTCTGATGCTGGTGGTGCTTCTAGTTCTTTAATGACTGGAGGGGTTTCCACAATGTTTATATTTCTGCCTAGGGCAGTCTTCTCTTCTTTTAACCCCAGGTATTCAAATGCTTTCTTTTTGTGCTCAGGGATCCTAAGCAATTCAAAAATTTGAAAAGAGACTTTTATTTGACTTAGGACTTGAGCAATATCATATTGGGCATTCCTTGGTAAGGCAGCACTAGAAGGGAAGCCAATACACTCATTAGGTGGTACAATATTTTTGACAACTTGGGCATGAGGAGGGGTATGATTTTTTTTTGGGACTGTAGGGTTTTTAGCATGTGCATCTTTCATAGGAGCCTCTTTAGGAATGTTTGAAAGTAAGGGAGCTTTTGGCTTGGCTTGAGGCCTTGCCCCTTTGAAATCCTTACTTCTTGTATTATATTCCTTCTCTTGAGCCACAACAGCATTCATCAGCAACTATCTATCTTCCTCATATGGGATTCCTCCATCATACTTCTTTAGCATTAAAGCCCTTAAATATTCAAAGTCATTATCGGGTAGTTAAAAATCTTATACAATATCTACTTTTAAAGTATGAGAGGGACGAAGAATAGTCACCCTATGAATGCAATCCCAAAAATTGGCAGCAGTTTGGCTACTTATCACTTCAATTGAAGTTGCCCCTTGATGTGAGCTCGTAGAACAACCCATCATGCAGACATCATCATCATTGTCATCATCATATTCTTATTCTTCTGTCTGATCTTCTTCACAAGGATCATGAGGCATTAAACATCTGTCACACCAATCACTGACATATGTCTCCTCCACAACAACAACTCTAGCAGCCAAAGGATCAGGTATTGTTCTGTTATCCATGGCTTGAGACTGTCTATTTCCAAATCCAACATATCCCTTACCTCTGTCACCAGATATTTTGTGATTAATGAACCTATCTTGGCCTTGCTACTTATGTTGACCTTGTGAACCCTTCCCAATTCCCTTCTCAGCCCTGGCTAGTTTGTAGGAAATTTCTTTGACAGCCCCTGCCAAAGTCTTCACAACTTCTCCAATCAGCATTTTATTGTTTTGGGTTTTCGGGTTAAACAAGGTTACCAC
>CM034151.1:182968282-183019434 GCA_019776745.2 Taxus chinensis
CAAACTGGTAAATTTAACTTATAAAAATTTTACTCAAATTGATCTTCTTCCTCTCTCAACATGTTAAATAGACCTGAAGAATTGATGAATTTGGAAGGTAAGTTTGTTTAATTGATTCCCAATTTGAAAAAAATACAGTTTTGACAACAAAACGACGGTAAAACGGTTTGAGCCTGATTTTGCTAAGTTTTCTAAAAAAAATCTTAAGTTCTTTTGTCTAATTGGATGCATTTATATCATGCGATGTTTAATTTAATATTTCATTTTTTATTTCTTTGTTGTAGATTCGATCTGTGTGTTTTGAGACAAAATATTTTCCACTTTGAAACCATAAAGAAAAATCAATTTTGAATAGATCTATTTTCCATTTTTCATCTTCTAAGTATTAGAATTCATTCCATTTCAAATCTACTACATCAATTTGGTTTAATTCAACTATTCAAAAGCTAAAATATATTCCTGATTTCAAAATTTCACATTTTTCAAAGGATAGAGTATTACATTTCCTTCATATGCATTTCTTTCTTTCAAAGAGAGATTTCAAATACATATAAATGATGAAATTCAATACTACAATGCGAATTGAGATAGGTAATGCAATCCTTTATTGATTCCAAAATACAACTTTACAACTTTTCTTTCATTCCTAAAATTCCTCATACATAATACAATTCTTTCTCATTCCTTCAAAGGCTGAAAACAAAGTTTATCTCTTTCACATTAAAATATAAAACTCTCAAATCAATACAACATCTTTCCTTTACAAAACATGTACAAGTTCATCCACTTCAAGTGGGAAAGGTTGCAATAATATTTATCTCAACAATGATTGTCAAATTGTCTTTTGCCTTGCTCCAGAACAGCAAAATGTAGATTTCTCATTTCTCCAAATTATGATAAGAACAAGAGTGGGGGAAAGGCAAGGCTCTCCACCCAACCAAGAAATCCAATGAAGAGGAGAAGTCATCCTTCTTCATTGGCCCCCGAGCCCCAATCATAGTGCAATAACAAATGTGATTCAACTCGTGGAAACAAAGGCTTCCACAACACACACAAGCAACATTTTGTTTCATATATAAAAACACATTCCAAAACAGAATGTAGTTTGCAACTACACTAAAAGCATCATAAAAAAAACTAAGGCTTTATCAAGCAAGCTAAAGGAGTAAGAAACTATGGGGGATGCTACTTGTGCCTCCCAAAAGGGAAATGGGTATCACCACCTGATTTCAAACCACCAAACTATAGTATATCAAATCCCTGACACACCCTTATTCCTCCCCCAAGTACCCCTTATTCCTCTCATTTCCTTATGCCTCCCCAACCTCTAATGGCACCCCATAAGGAGTAAGGAAATGTAATCTATTTCTTTGTAAGGTGGAATCCAAATCCCAACTCCCTCCACACTTATACCTCCCTTAAACACTTGTGCCTCACATGAAAAAAACCCCATAGTCTTCTCCTACACCATTCCTAGGCCATCTACCCAACATCTCAAAAACATGCCAAAACATTCATAACAGTAACAATTTCATAAACAAAAAAGAAGCATTTCAAGAGCCAATCTCCTACCTCTCCATGATGGAGTTGTTCCAAGTTCCAAAACATCAAGCTTTATCCCAATACAAGAAATCCAAATCAGCCAAGCACAAGCATGCAACAATCTTACAAAAACTTCTTCAAAGCAAGAGCCCCAAAACAACAAAATAATTTTCCTAAGAATGTAGTCTCCAAAATGAAGTAACCCAAAATAAGGCAAGCAATTCGAATTTTATAGGAGAGGGAAGAGAAGAGGATGAGCCGGATCCATGTAGGATGCCACATCACACATCCTCAACCCCAACCCAAAATTAAACTTCATTCTCCAATGCATAATAAATACGTGGGTGAATAATATGATAGTATACTTACACACTCCAAAACAAGCCCACACCCCATAAGGACTAAAATTAAAACATGTAAGAAAAGTGCAATTAAAACCTACAATTTATCTTCCCAAAATGTATTACAAAAGTCTAATTTTAACTCCTGAACCATAGGTATGGTTGGTAAATGGATTTAAGAGGTATGGGACAAGCTTAACTTGTCCCACAAGCCTCCAAAATCAGCCTCTAAGGACAAATTCGAATTTCCAAGAAGTAGAGTGTTTCACACTCAAAAGTCAACTTACACATCACTTACATATTACTTACACATTACTTATAACACTTTAAAACATGACCACCAACTTCTCATTAATTACCTTCTTATGACATATTTGATTTATTTATTTTAACAATATGATTACTCACAATATTTACACACCATTTAATAATTAATGAAAGGGTAAAAGTACCACAAAACAAATACATGCAAACATTAACAAAGGGACCAAATAAAAGAAATACATAAAACCCCTTGGTCACATTTAAAGGTGATCCCCCCCATGGGAATCCGTAACAATAAACAAACACACACAACAATACAAGTTGTCATGGTGACCTTGTTGAATTCATCTAGAATTCCAATGTGGTTGGTCTCCAATCCCCCAATGTTTGTTGTGATATTTTAACCTGCAAAACACAAATACCTCATTCGGCCTCGTGGCCACATCAGAACATCCAATATAAATATAAATGTAATTCCAACGTCATCTACATATATGAATCACAACACCATCTATGCAATTAACAATATAATTTGCAATTTTATCAACAACTATATCCTCATCAAAATAATTCATTTTATAGGTCTACTCAATATAGCCAAGTATCACATGTCTAAATAACATCTAGAATATAACCATGTCAAACAGTATGTCAACATCTATATAAAATGTCTCTAATAATCATCATGCATTTTATGTGAATCAGAGTCAATAATAGCCCCTGGTGTAACATCTGACATCATGCTAAATCAAAGTTAAAATAATGTCCACAAGTATGGTCAACAGTGTCAAGATCAACGTCAAAAGAGTGTCGAAGGAAAGTGGGCACTACAAGATTCCTTTGCTATATTGGCATTGGAAGTTTTATCCCTTGAATAGGTATATTGCACTTGGAAGTTTTATCCCTTAAAAAGGTATATTTCCCTTTAGTTAATAAGATTTTCCATCCGCAACGGTACAAATGCATTTAACATTCAAGCAGCAGACACAAAACATTCCCCCGCGTTCCTTGTAATAAAACATTTGTCGATCGTTGAATGCACGACGTGGAGGACACAGAATTAGCAAGCACAATGCATTATTCGTCGACTGTTTGGCTACTCTGATAAGGGAGCACGAGAACATTTCCGAACTCTTCGTTGCACAGAAAGATCGAGAAACCTTGGGAACCATTTGTGGGGAACACGTTTGGCAAATGGCATTCGGCAACGGCTTCAAATTGCACTTGGCAAGTTGTGGAGATTTTTAGATTGTCATGATTCATACGTTTATGTTTTGAATTCGACAGCAATTTGATGGAGAGCTAGTCGACGCGGGACCGGTTGCACTCGATGGCTCTGAAGATCCTCTACCAATTTAAAATTCCAAAAATAAATGCGACTGGTTGGTGTCTCACGTGATGGCCTAACAGGCCCAGAAGTATCGAATGGAGGAGTGCTGGAAACGAAATGCCCATTTACTATGATGGTAATTCCAGCGAGGCCATTCCCTGGTCCCATTTACTATGATGGTAATTCCAGCGAGGCCATTCCCTGGTCGTCTAGATATTTTGGACAGGGACTAGATGGATATGTATGCGTGGACTGTCAAAGAAAGTAGCTTGTTTAGCGTGCCGAGGAATCCCAGATCGAATATCTTTCAACCAATTGCGGGTTCGACTCTCGAAACTTTTAAAAAATAAAAAATGACCAACAGATTGTACTTCCTTCTCACTGTTTCACTGTTTATCTTTCAAATTCTTGGAATAATTACTAAAACCGATCCATCCACGCCTACATTTTATTATTGTTTCAAAACCAGTTTTCATTTCTTTTGGCAGGCCTAGATAATGTTGCAGCATTATGTTCTCCGCCAAACCGAGAGCTAACAGTTCCTCTCAAAGAAATTTCCAGCTCTTGAAGCACATTCCAGAGCCTTGTATTAATTGTTGCTAGATGCAATCATGCTCCTTGAGAACTTGAACAGGAAAGAACCCATGTCTAGATTATCAAGGTGAGCATAGGGAAATGAATTCGGAGGCCAAATTCAGAAGAATCTCTCATCCAGCTCATTACGCGATGGCACCTATGACAACATTTCTCCATGCCCCATTGGTAACTATGACAGTGGTGTTTAACGAGACAAATCGATAGAGCTCACGGGTCAATAGATTAAATTTCTTGTCCTCCCGGATATTCTTTGGTAAGAATAATATGCCAATGGCAATGCCTCCCCTGATCTCAGCTCCGCTCCCATCCCCTGTGGCTATTTTGTTCATCTAAGCAAACGAGGGGCATTTGACTTTTGTGGTTGTTGTTAGATCCTCAAACGGACAGATATGTTGCAATGGCAGCTCTGAATACAGATTGGCAGCATGAAAGAGCTTGAAAGCTTTGAAGCGGCTAGGAAGCGGGGTTAGTGTAGGATATTTATTTTCCTTATATTTGTTTATTTACTTGGAGCTTTCCCACACTCATGGGTTATGCTTTCTTAGTTGTAGCAGTTGTGTTGAGTTAGCTTACCAGTTAGATTGAGTTAATTAGATTACCAGTTGTGTTTAGTTAGCTCACTAGTTGTGTGGAGTCAACTCTACTTATAATATCAGTTAGTGTGACTTATTCCCCGTTGATCTAGGAGGAGGTTGCACTTTCACCACCTATATGTACTTGTCTTAAATCAGTCTATCTCATAGAGAATATGGAGCATTGAGCATTGAGTTCATTTGGAGCCATTTGTGCCTTGTGAGTTTTGATTATATTCCATCTTATTGTTAGTTATTTTGATTTGTGCATTTATTTTTCATCGGAGATCCGGAAACTCAAATATGGTATCAAAGCGGTTATGTTGAAACATTTGCCATTATTGAGTTATTTGCATTTTTGAATACTTCATCTGTCAAACTAAAAATTCATGTGCAAATAGATTTGACTCTTTGATTTAGTGCATGTGTCAGTTTGGTGTAAATTTCGACAGTTTAAAAAAAATTGCGAATTTTTTTTCGAGAAATTTGTGTGGTGCCTTGGTTTATTTCATTGCATGTTTGATCAAAAATCCAAGTTTGGCCTTTCTTGCTTGATCTAAGCCTTTGGTTTCAACAAACACAAACTTGGATCAGCGTGGCAAGATCTATAAGTTCTGGCTCACCACGGTGCATTCTCCTCTGCCATGATGCCCAGGCTCTCTCATGTTCCTACACAGGCCTGGAACAGCCTTGGAGATTGTCTGGATTTGATTGCAAAGGATATTTTTTGGGCTCAGATGACCTGTATTGCTTGGATCTAATTGCATTGCGTGTTTTTCACATGTCTAAGACATTTATTTACCTAGTTGAGGAATTTTTTCCTAGTTGAAGCATTTTTTGGCTTGCAAAAAGGGCATTGTTATTGATCTAATGGGCGTTTTAGACCCCTGAGAAGTTTTGCAAGCCCCATGTCATGTCACAAACCCCTAGAGCAGCAACACGGCCCATATAAGGCATTTTCCAACCCCTGGAAAGAGTTTGGCGCCCCAAAACTACGTGCAGGCTCCTTAGGTGTGTTTAGACAACATATACAGTCATTTCCTGGCTTGGAAAAGCCTTCTAATGTGTAATGCTCTAATTTACTTCCCGTTATAATTTAAATGGGCAATAAAGTAAAACTCTTTTATAAATTAAAAAGGAATAAAAAATAAATTTTATTGAATTGGACAGATGTGGAAATTAAAGGTGAGTTGGTGGATGGACACAGTTAGTGGTGGTAGGAGTAGTGGGTGCAGGCTGCGTGGTGCATCAAGTTTACATTAAAAGTTCCCTTTCCTTCTATCCCTCTTGGATCTCTGCAAGAATTATATCTTACACTCTTCCTCTATGTGAAACCATTTGTTGACCATCCTCCTCATCTAAGATGTTCCTTGTCTCTGAGAGGAAACCATTGTCTACTGATGTTATGTTGTTGTATGCAAAAAAGAATGAGAAGATAGATGAATATAGGCGTGACTTGGTAGCCATGGATGCAAAAATTGGGAGCATATATGTGGCATGCGAACAGTTTGATAGAGTGCCCAAAGAGATGTGGTTTCATGGATGGAAATGTTTACAGTATGAGCAAAAAATGGCTTGGTTAAAGCAGCCTTGGAGGCTTCAGCACCATAGATAGGTGTAAAGAAAATTCCACAACCTTTATCTTGCATCCTCCTGCAAACACATAATGGGATCCTTGCGTCAAGAAATGGACATCTATCTAGAAATAAAAAAGGGGTTTTTGTCAAATACTATGGTTGAAATTGTTATAGGTGTGTGTTGTATAATGTAAGGGATTTCCATCAAATGGGGTTTTAAAAAAGCCACGGCAGTTGGAATGATGGGGAAGGCACATGACTGATAAAAATGTTTGAGGACTGCATTGGAGGGTACGATGTGCCTTATCTTTTATAAAGATGGGAAAGCATAGAGATTGTGTGTCGTTAGCATCAATATTCTATCTAATCTATTTTCAAGTCAAGGCATAACAGGGGAAAGCTTCGAAAAAACCACATATGTAATAACTTTATTATCTATTTAGCATATTAGCCTTTTAATTTTGGATTATATTTTGTGGGCTTTCTCTATTTTCATGGCCACCATCGATATAATCTCAGCAACAATAGGTAAAAAAGAGGAGAAGACATATGATAGGCAAATGAACTATTTGCTAGATTGTCCTAAAAACAAATTGGTTTTGTAGACAACTTTGACTACCGGATATGCACGAAATGGGTTTTTTGAAAAGGATTTTGAAACTTTCGAGAAAATGCAACTGGCATATTTAAAGCAAGATCCCCACAACTTTTTCCGATGTTCCCCTCTAGTTGTTCTAAAATGAGGGCCTTATAATTCATATGAACCCATCAAAACAAATAGAATAAGATTTTTATCAGATACTGTAGTTACAAATGACTGAGAGATTTAATATTGGGTGCAATAATCCACAAACATAACAAAGAGTTGAAATCCTAGGCATGTGGTCGAGTGGTGGGATTAATGGATAGCGAGTATAAACCACTTGGAGCCCCTCATACCCTGTTTTGTTCATCGTTCTATGGCATGGTTTCCTTACCGAAATATTTTATAATTTTTTAATTTTGGTTCTCTAATTTTCAATATAACTTAAATAGAAAACATGTGGATGATTATACATTTGGATATTTAACAAAGCTAGATAGTTTAAAACAAAAAAAACCACCTTCTTATTTGCGTAACCAATTTGCACCTCGACCATCAACTGAGATGGCTCTTATAACCTCATATTTTATTAACCTAGAGTGTCATAATTAGGCACTCATGCCTAGCGGTATTGGTGAGAGTTAGCTAATGTCGTCCATAAAACAACCATTTTTTCCTACCACGCAAAGTTAGAAAAACACAATTTTCTGAAACTCACAAAACCATCTTCGGACCCTTGGAAAAGAGGTGTCAAGTGTTATATGTGCTCCTTGTTATGAGGAGAGTTGCATTAAAATTTATATTAAACCCAATCGACCATTTGTGCTCTCTTCATCATTTCTCTAGGAGCCATGTTACTCTGTTTTGTACTTTAAGTAGCTCTTAAAACTTAAAAGTTGGCTTTCATTTTGACCCACCATCTGGTCCCTAAACAACAAAATGCTTGTCCGCCTTCACAAACTAGTATTTTTACTAGACTATTTCCTAGAACCTTCGGTTCAAGAAAATCATATTCCTGGTTAGTTTGGAAAATGCATTTTTAGGCCTCCATTCACAATTTTTGACTGGGTCACACTAGACAAATTACAACTGTGGCTTCGGAAAACCCGTCGCTGTTTGAAACCTATCTGCCATTTCTCATTTCTGTCGACTCTGAGAAATTTCCCATATATAGGGGAACTTGTATGAAATTTATTGTTGTACATTCATCTATCAAACATTAGTTTTGGAGGTGGTTTTGTGAGCCCTTAAGCTAACTTTTGATTGTTTCTTACCAGGTGAATTATGACTGATGACCTTAGAAAACTGGCTACCAATCGTAAATCATT
This sequence comes from Taxus chinensis, assembly GCA_019776745.2. Classification (NCBI taxonomy): domain Eukaryota; kingdom Viridiplantae; phylum Streptophyta; class Pinopsida; order Cupressales; family Taxaceae; genus Taxus; species Taxus chinensis. Next base: position 182,976,417 of record CM034151.1, read on the forward strand.
TGCCAGTTCTAAATTGCATCAGTTCCTATGTATTCTTGGTTTATTAGAGGACATGTTGAAACTTACCTATGGTATGTTTGCTCTCCAGAAGACAACATTTGAAAGTGGTTTCTTAGCCTCTGAGCCTTAAGTGAATGTTTTTAAACCTAGCTGGAAAACATACAAAGAAAGTTGTAGGACCTCCAGTGGGTAACCAAGCCATCATTGAAACTTGTTGACACTTGTAAATAACTGTTTGAAAATTATCATGTAACTTATTCTGTGAAATTTAACTTTTGGAAAAATAGTGTTTGTCTCTCTCTCTCTTCCCTATCTCTTTCTCTCTCCTTGGTTACGAAATGAAGGTGAAATGAAATGAAATGAATACATGTGTCTCTAACCCCCTTCCTTTTTCGAATTCAAATTATTATTATTATGTAAATGGAAAAATGAAAAGCATTAATTATAATAGATTTAGGTGGATGTCATGCTAGCGATTTATCATTGATTTCATGCTCACATGGTTTTGTCAGATGGAAGTAAGATGACGAAAAGGTGTGGTGTAATTCATTATTTATTATTGTAAACTATATATGTCATTGTAAAATGTATATATTTATAATATAGTGCCATGTTACAGAAAACTTTATATTTTAAATTTGGTAATATGTATGAGATGTAAGTTTTAGGGATGCCTTTGGAAATGTGCATTTAATTATAGGTGCAATTTTAATTCAGATTTACGTATGGTAAAAAGGTTGGATATATATATATATGTTAAATGAATTTAAATTTAATATCTTGTAGTTCATTTCCAATGTGCAATAGATGATTAAATAATTGGTGGGTTTTATTATTTACCTAATAAATGTAATAAATAAATCTAACAATATGCAACCTTAGTTTAAAACTAGTGCATGTCTACCCTTCTTGCATGATATTTCTTAGCATGGAAGAAAATAAAAACCATAGAATGAACTTACACCTTTACTCTCTATGGCACCTTCATGACTTTTGTTAAGAATGGATACATATTGTTCTTGGTGGGACTAGGCATTTGAGCCAATATAAAGTCCACTAAAAATAAAATAAAATAAAAATTAGGACGTGTAAATGCTAAATTGACTCAAACTAAATTTAGAACTAAAACAACCATAGTATGAGAACAAATGTGCTTCTAATGGAAGAAATTTTATAGGAATGGGAAACTCGAACCTTCACCTCCTTTGATTTGCAATATTTGTTCCCCTTCAACTTTAGGTTGGTTCCCTTGCATAATAATCAAAAAATTAAATGTCAACTAAACATATTTTGAGAAACAAACCTTTAACGTAAGAATGTGTTATTGGGAGACTCATGGTTGTTTAAAATAGACTTTAGTTAACAAATTCCGTATGGATAATTAATGAGATTCAACATAGGAATAAATCATGCATTCTCTTTTAAGACTATTTCCTGCAAAGTGAAGTAATTGAAGACTTTAAAGTAGGAAATTGTAAACCTTATGTGTTTAATTCCCATGAAAAATATAAATTCATACAATGGAAACCTAAATGTAATGAATATGCAAACCATAAAAATTCCATGTCGTGAAGTATTTCTAGCCGGTGTTTCTTATTGTAATTGGGTCATTGTCTTTGTTTATGTCGTGTGAGTATGACATTGATGGGTACCCTATGTAATCATATTGTATGAGTGGGTTCATGTTTATGTAAGTGCATTATGAATTGTTGAGTTTCTTTACTTGGAGCCCTTGTGGTGTTGTGTAGTGAGTGATGTAGGTAAAAAAAAATTATCTGGTATTTTTATTTTTGTATTTGTGTGTGTAAAATGTGGGCATTACAATCAATTCAATAACAAATCATATCGAAAATAACATCCATATGCCTATTTTGAGCATAATTTTGTTTGTATAGAAATTAAACCTATACAAATTTCACAAAATATTTAAATGATAGAAATATAATCGTCATCATCATATAAACATGTCCACAATTAATTATAACATGGAAATGTTAAATTATTACATCTCAAAGGTCAGAACGATCCACATATACAAATATATATACATCAATACCATCAAAAATTATCTTTTCATAAAGTGATAAATTTGTACTGCTCAAATATAAAAACTTAAAGTATCTTAATCCTTAATTGTTGAAGGCTTCGGAAGTGAGAGTAATTTTAAATATGACATTCTGGATACATTGCATTTGAAACATTGAATCTTGATGTTTCGCATCCAACTACGGGACCTATCATCAAGAGAGAAAGATTTTTATTCCTAAAGATATTTTATTACAATATCTAGTGTAATATTTGATGCTTGACCTTTCCTATTATTTAAAAATATTTTTATTCTTGATGTTTTACCTTTCTTATTCTATCTCTTATTTTTTATTAAGTGTAATAAGGGTTTCCATGTATTTCTTAGGATAAATCCCTCAACCTTATTTAAATTGTTGGGAAATTTCTCTATTTCAATGCCTTCACAGATCCAATGTTCACTCCAGTAGTCAATTCTTACAACCAATTTTGTATCTTCAATGAAAATTTAATTTTTGAATTTCGAGGAGTATTCTACAAGAGCAGATTTTGTAATTTGATTATGGTGAATATCTGCAATGTTTTCATTATAAGATTTTTCAAAATTCTTCCTATTTATCCAATCTATTATTTTCGCCATGAGCATGAGATCAGGTAAACTCCACCATATAATTTTGGGTCTGGGAGATCTTTTTATTTGTCAAGGATGATTCTTATTTTATTCAACAGTATAAAAATTACTTTGAGAACTTTTCTTGTTAAAATTTTTGCAATGTTATCTGTGAGGCCTTGTATATATGGTAGGTTGATTATGGAGCATGAATCTTCTCTTATTGATTCTTTACTTTTGTCTTTCTGTGCTAAAACATGTTTGAATGTTGTCTAGATTTAATTGTCATTGTAAGCAATACAACATAAAAATTTGGTAAGATGTTATAGTTCCTACCATAAATGGTCCTCATATGAGATTATCACTACTCTTGGTGCAAGGGAGTTTAAAACCAGCTTTTTTTGAGCTGGGTAGTGATGTGATTTATGGTTGAGATATAGATCTATATGTGTCTTTTTTATAAAAAATTGATAAGAAAGTCCACCATCATGTTTTCTACAAATGAGAACATCTCAAAAGAAAGGTTTCCTTCTGCTTCAATCTCCATCATCAATTGGATATGGTCTGATATTGTTGTGCCCACATTTTCTAGCTTTAGTCATCTGCTAACTTATTAACCCATAGTTATTATTTGATAGGGATCTCATATATTTTAGACATTATGTTATTTTATTTGATCTTCATGAAAATGTATGGTGATTTAGGTGCATAACACACTTTTAGCTTTGATTATTATGTTGGCACATTTTAATATATGATGTGGATACTAACGTATTGCTATGGTATTTGGGCTTAATTGATATATGATGGATACTTAGTTTAGCCATGCACCTTGATGATATAGTTTATTTGATTATTTATGAGAAAACATTATAGCATAGATATATGTAATTTATATGAAATGCGATGGCTAACCCATGGTGAATTGGTGTGAAATTGTGCATGTTTTCTTAATTATGACTCCATGTGGATGTTTTGATATCATAGATTACATGTTTAGACTTGATTGTTTATTGAGTTGTTAATTTACACTTGTATTGGGCAGATGCATTTAATGTGTGCATTGAGTGTGCAAGTTACAAGGCATAGGAGAACATGGGTTTTAGGGTGGCTACGCAAATTGTGCACAAGCAGCCCACAGGGCTAATTCCTAACCATGTTAGTTGTATAAGGCCTTATAGTTTGTTTTATTGTTGGGCACCATGAGTGACCCTTATTTGTAATGTTTTATGTCATGTAAAATTAATCGTGATTAGGGGGTTTATTTTCTTGAGTAAAATAGGTTAAGGACTTGATGGTCCCCACTTGCATTAAATATGTATTTTTGTAATTGTGTGTTAATTAAGGAGGATTGGGGTCACATGAGCACACTTGAGTGGGCCCCACATCCTCTACATATTTGCCCAAGTGTGTTGAACCTGAAATTGGGATATTTATGGCATTTTAAGTGACTCCATTTAGTTTTGGGAGTTCACTTAGCATGAAAATAAGCCCTTAGACCCTACCTATTACCTGTAGGGTGGCTTAATTTCAAGGAATGGAGGGAGTTTCCCTCCCATTTAGCCTCACTTTTGTCACCATCCATGTAAGATGGATTGGAATGTGTGTTGTAAAAGTTGCAAAATCTTGTCTTATTTTATTTTCAGGTAATTTGAGAGAAAGGTGTTTAAATGTGAGTTTATCTTTTCTTATTTTTATTTTGGGAATCTTTTACTTGGAGGGAAGAGAGGGGTGACACATTTCACCCCCTCATTGGTGAGGAAATTTTTTTTGTTTCTTTTCAAATACTCACTCATGAGGGAGAAAGAGGACTTTTTTTAGATTTTGTTTGGTGCTTGGAGACTTTTGGAAGAGAGAAGGTTGCTTGGACAAGGGTTTGGGAAAATCTTAGAGTTTTGGAGAGCTTTTGGAGGTAATCTCTTTGATCTTATGTTATGTTATTTGGCATGTTAGATTTAGTTTTTCTTATGGTTAAAGTATTTTTTTTTGCATGTGTTGAATGGTTAACTTGTTGGGTTATTTGTTATTTTCTTCTTCCATCATATGGCTTGATGGATTTTGCAGTTTTATTGCAGAAGAGGAAGGGATTTTCCCTGTTAAACCTCATAGCTTAATGGACAAGCCATTTTGGTTCTTTTATTCCCCCCATATGGTTTGAGGTGGGGAAGGTGGTTCATATGGTTTAAAAGGAAACCCAATGGGTTTTAAAATCCTCCCAACGAGGATTTTAGGAAAATGGGTGGAGCAATAAGGAGGGATTGTTGTCTTGGAGGGATAAGGAGGTTTTTTTGAAGAATATTGCAAGTGTGCATCATATGGTTGAACCACACTCTTTGAAATTCTAGATGTCTCATCTACTCTTCCCCATTGTTGAGGATGAATTTGGTTTTCTCCTCTTTTCTTTTGGTTTGTTTATGTTGTGTTTATTTAGTGTTTGAGTTAGTCCTGTATGTGATATGCTTGTGTGTAATTTTTCCCAAATCTTGTTCACATTTGTGGAAGCTAGCTCTCTCTCCCATGGGCTTGGGGGAGGCTAGCATGTCTTCAAACCTTTGGAAAGACATGTAATGATGCCTATAGGTTGGGTGGTAAAACAAGTCTTTCTCTATGTGTTGGGTTCTTTGATCAAGAGCACAAGGTTGGAGCTCAAGTTTGGAAGATGGTTGGATTTTCTCTATATATTGGATTCTCATTGTTTTCTTTAAATTTTGTGAACACTACTCTCATTTTAATCTTGTGAATATGGATTTATTAAATGTTCCATGTTCTTGTAAACTTCCCATTTTGTGATTGGGATAATCTTGTAAACTAGTTTCAAATTACTTTTTGTATCCTCTTTCAATCTTGCAAATAAATCTTGTAAAGTACCTCCTTTATGCATCTTAAACAACTTGACATATGTTTTCCTTGTGATAATAATTTTAGATTTTAAACTTCATTGATATGTAATCTATTATTGCATGGTAAACATTGTAAGAAAGTTTGTATCTTGAAAAGAAATGGAAGGAATATTAAGTGCAACTTCTTCTATTGAAAGACAGTTTTGTATGCTATTATTCTGATCCTCAAGTGAAGTGAATTTTTTTTATATTTGTGGTAGACATTGTATAAATTGATTGATTCTTCTTTGTAAAGAAAACTTGCATTTTTCATTATACATGGTTAGTGTAAAACTAATGTTTGAAGTAGAGAAATTTTATTACCATTTATTGCGATGTGAATAATTTTTACAAAACAAAAGGGTATTGTAGAATGGGGAAAATTGATAACAAACCATATTTAAATTTGTTCATATTCCATACAAGATGTAGAGATGTGAATTTTGTTTTTCAATGCAAAAGTTTTTATTTCTAAAAACCTATTTTAAGACTTATATAGTTAAAATCGTATGTGAATAAAACTTATTTCTCTTCAATGATTCAGAATTTTGTTAAATAGTCCATTTAAGGCATTGATAGGTGAATAAATAAACTTAGTACTTTTATACATTTACAAATAAAACCCTATTATTTTTAAACTTGTATTATTATAATATATTATACAATATAATATATTAAAATATTATTTATAGTTTTATATATTATATATATATATATGTATGTATGTATGTATGTATGTATGTATGTATGTATGTATGTATGTATGTATGTATGTATGTATGTATATAAAATTACAAAATTAAAAAAATAGTAAATTAGAGTTTTTCGGTGGAAGTTTTTATTTGTTTTTAAAAAAAATGAGGTGGGGAGGGGTCGATCCCTCCTCAAACCTGCGCCAAACACCCCCATACTCCACACCACCACCCACTCCATGTGAACCTTTGCCAACTCCCAATCCCTGCAGTCCTCCAACTCCCATACTGCCTCACTCCTTCCCCACACCACACCCAATACTGCCAACCCCAAACCAACTCCGTCGTATCCCATACCCTGCCCTCCACAAAATGTAGATTTTTGCCAACGTGACTCAAAACCTACATATTAGTCATCGCAGGATTCTCTAAAATGTGGTTAAATATGATGACAATATTTCATGCAAGCCAATGAATCCAAAAACTTCCATGGCTCCTCCTCAACTTGCACAAAGATGAAAGAAAAATAAAACCAAATGACAAGAGGGAAATTAAGGAAAAGAAAACATAAAGATGGGTTAGGGTATTTCTAGGGCATCTTAAAATTAAGGGCCAAAATTATTTTGATCCTAGGGTTCATATTACATCCTACATAACTTTTAAGTCATGGGATTTTATGGGATTAAGAAATAAAATAAAAGAAGGGTGTGTGGGAAAAAACTAAATAAATAGGGGGGGAGCTAATTAAATTAAAAGGGGTGTGTAAACTTTCTATTATGACCCTAGCAAACATTTAGTAGGAATAAATAATTAAATTTGGAATGGGACTAGGGGTTAATTTATTTGGGTAAATGAAATTAGTATAGTAATTGCTTATACTTTTTAAAACAAAAATTCCCCAAATTTTTAACTACTTTTTGGTGTGGTTTTCTATGTCCTGAGGCGGGGCATTACATTTGGTATCATAGTGCAGGTTCACAAACGTAGAATGCTCTCGGTAGACTATTTAATTATTTATTAATGTTTTAATAACATTAAATGAAAATAAATAAAATGTTTCAGCAACATTTTAGCACTTAATAATCCATTCACTTACTTCGTACACAAGATGGTACCCATGAGAAATTGATCCGTTAGGGAATTGGGACGTAGATCACCTACGCCTGAGTCACAAGAACCTGATTTCAGACCTCAAATTTTAGAGGCTCTTCGACAACTTATAGGAGTTGTGCAGAAAATCCTTCCACCACCGTAGGAGGTGAGACAGGAGGATGTCTAGTCAGGAGATGAGGAGCCGATAAGCAAGGATGCACACTCAAACCCATATGAGCACGATACCCTGAGATGGGAGAGGTTACGTATCCCTTCCATTAACCATGAGTTGGTGGCCTCACACCATTGTAGCCATTCACAATATTTTAGGGACCATTTTGGGATTGGTGATCCCATTCACCTGTTGGACTACAGTGCCAAGATCGTGATACATGCGGTGTGATTAGAGATTTTTTTTACTTGCAGCCACCTACGTACTGTTATCTCTCGAAATTGCACCATGTAGAGAGATGGTTGTAGTTTTTATAAGCTTGCACAATTGATCTCTTTCTTTCATAGATACAATGGAAACACCTCAGGTCTGTGGGTATACCTATTTTGAGGTGAGTCTCCGGTATCAAGGCCAGTTCCTTATTGGTGTATCCTAAACTGATATCTGGGAGTTTGAGAGTAAAATATTGACTATAAAATGATTAAAACTTAAGGTGATACAACAAATTTGTATGAGGAATTTGACTGAGTATATGCACAACTGATTTTGGAAGGATTCTTGATGCATGAACCAATAGTTTCAGAATATATAAGGGAAAAACACGTGATTGTACTGAGGGAGAATCAAAATAGTACTAATAAGTTAACATGCACATTAAAAATAAGTAGAAAGACTTAATTTTACAACATGGTAAGGTGTTTGATTAGGGAATTTGCATTCATAATACTAATAGAAACATACACAAGACTACAAAATAACTTGGAAAGGTAGAAAATACTTCACACTCAGAAGGCAAAACTAGAAAAATTTACTTCAGAACTCATATATCCAAAAGTCCTCTAGAAGTCTCCCTTGTGCTTTGCAAAGGCACACAATATATAACAAAAATAAAATTCACCCTCTTCCTAAAAATAGCCTACGGCTTGTACTCGCCCATGCATATTATTTTTATCCTTTATTTAATAATAGATAAAGGAATAAAATAAAACAAACTAGTACAAGAGGCATTAATAGCCTTTGATTACATCTTAGTCAAACTAAATTTGACTGTTCTATTTTAAAGAAAAGAATGGGTGAATAACTTGCTAATACTAAACCTTGCTTGCTGGGAAAGTCTCTCTCCATGGGCATGCAATTTCGTCTTCTTGTTTGTTCTGTCTTCTTGTGAACCATGCTATAAATTAATTCTCTACCTATGAGTAAAGTAATTACACTAATTAACAATATTTGCAAAAAATATTCCTCCTGTGGGGACCACATGCTATATGCACATGTGCTAATATTGACATCTCCTTTCGCCATGGCATTGGCATCATAATACATTCAACCACCCCTTTGATTTATTTTGGCATAAACTAAGCAATAATCATAGTTTTAATGATTAAAACCCTTTGCATAACACATGGCATATTATATAGTCTTCCACCTTTGATTATGTCAGCCTTGGCATATTATAATATTCACCTTTTCGGTGATCATGATATATGATTTGGTTTGCAATGATTAATTCAGTGGACACGTGGGCTGTCCACTTTCACGGTGATTCACCCCTTGGTGACTTGGTCAGTGGCATCAACTCTAGTTAGGTTAATTATAACTCTGGTGGTTTGTTTTGAATTTTCATGCCTTGTTCTTTGTCATTCATCTTTGTACCCTATATGATCGCAGACCGCCGATTTATGACATATGGTTTGGGTTCTGACACACATTGAAAATTGACGATGACATCCTGATTGTGGTTAGCATTGGTTGTTGCGATGATCTAAGGATGTTGATCCTGTGTCCTTGGTGTTTAGATGCCGTCAATATTTGACTGGGGTTTAGCTCAAGTTAACCTACTTCTTGGGTTTAGGCGGTAAATAAAAATTGACCCTCAAGCACATTCATTTGGATCTTTGTGAAGTGGGTGAAGCCCTAGCAAAATTTATTTCGACGCCATTATTATGTTCTGATTCTAGCTTGGCATTCACTGTATTTTGGAGCTCCTTCTCTACAAAATACTCTCCATCATTTCAGTTTCATGGTTTCTGTGTAGTGGTCGAAGTGTGGTGCGCCATTAATGTTTCTTTAAGCTCAGCTCTATCCTCTTTTATCCTCTGTATCATTTGTGCCTCTGTATATTTTTGAAAGTTGAGGTTTCATTTCTTTGCTACCATATTCATTTATAGGTAACCTCTCTTGCATACGTACACTTCTATTTTCTTTTCTCCTTTAAATGTATCACTAAACTCTTGGAAATATTTTTGGTTTCTGTGATTTGTTTCTCCTGATTGACTCCCGATTTCAAAATGTCACGTTGGCTTGTGGACCTCATGCTTCATCAACCGGTTACTCAAAATTTCTGACCATTTGATTGTCTATGGTGAGTGTATTCTTCAGCCCAATCTGCATCATGAATTATAGATCTGTATTTTCCAAGTTCTGGGTTATCTAGATATGTGACCTTGAGAAAATTTTCAACTCTTTATGGAAAATGTCTGTAAAATCTTGAAGTACTGGTTTCATCATGTACTATAATTGTATTTCCCCATTTTTATTGTATCTGTCATTCTCAGAAATTTCTAAAATGAACTTCGAAAAGACTTTGTGGTCATGTGTTTGCTATTATGAACTCTAATTTACTTTGTACCTTCCTTTGTTTTTACTGTGGTGAACATAGAGTATTTCCTTCTTTTTGGATATTCATATCTTAGCATCTTCTCTGTATGAGTTGTTTTTGCTAGGACAACTGTCATATCATCATTTTTTGAGAATATTATAGAATATGGTTATGACTTTTTGCAAATACAGGTCTGTACATTAATTCAGGTCCATTCTAAAATATTTGGCTCAATTTTATATTTTGGAGCATCCATTTTTACAATTCATTGTTTTAGGATCAACTTGATTCCTTGAGAATTCTATAGCACCTCCTTGAGAATATTTTCTTTAATCAATTTCAAACAGAGATCACTTGAATTTTGAAATTCTCCATGAGATGAGTGTTTGAAATGCCATTATTTTATGAAAATCACAACTATTGAATGCTTGACTATAACAATATTCTCAAATTTTTGAAAATAGTGTGTACTATTTTTTGAACCTATGTATAACATATTATTTCTTAAAATTTGTTTACAACTCCTGCATGTTGGACAATTCAAGTCTTGTAAAAAATGTAGTTCCATCTTCTTTTTTGCTTCACCTATAACTGCATCTGTATTTAATCAATTTCCTTACATAGATAGTTGTACTTCTTTAATATGGAAGCATCTATGTATTCATTATGAATGAATTCTAATTTTGTAACTACAATTCATTTATATCTCATCATTGTATAATAATCTGATGAATAATTTATTTCTTCTAATTAGAAATTTATCCTTTCCCGTAGCAACTAGCTTCGCCCATAGCAACTAAAATTTAAAGTGTTGATTTTTATGGCGAAGCCTTGTCAAAAAAATTTCATAAATGTTGTCTTTGTTCCTTTCAAGTGTGACCTTCTCTTTTATCCAAACATCATCTTTCAAATTCTTCTTTTTAAATTGTTGCAAACTGAAACATGTGCTTCTATTGCTAGTCTCTCTTCTACATTGTAACTTCTTCCATTTTAGAACAATTATTGGAACTTTGAGTTACATTCTTCTTTCTGTTGCATGTACTTATGACTTGTTTATTTTTCTTTGGCTGCAACCTATACTTGCACACTTAGGAGAACAGTTAGAAAATAATTAGGCCTTTTCACCTCTCTTGTGTCCATGTTTTCTTATTTCTTTTCTCTTTCTCTTTCTGAGTAAATAAAGCATGCATGATGTTTTCTCTTAAAGTAGAATACATCTCATGTTAGGAGAAGATTGATATGCACAAATTAGGATAGTGTAGGAATATAAATTGATCCCAGAGCTCGTAACTGATAGTTAATTCTTTTCTTCCTTTTCAGGTAAAATGGCTACTATAATGAAGATGAAGGAGAAGCAAAAGATGGAGATGAAGATGCTTCAATAAAAGAAAGAAAACCCCAAGGAAAGGATGGGTTCACTCATACTCCTTTGATTTCTCTTTCATGCATGTGTACCTTTATTTTCAGCAGCTATAATTTATTTTTCAGTTACATTACTTTTCAGTTACATCCCACAGCTTGTGTGGGAAAAAATGACTCTCCTTGTGAATAAAACATTGAATTTTGTAAATGAGTTGTATATTTCTTTCTGTATTCTAGCTTCTCTGTATGGATTGTATAATGAACTAAACAACTCAGTAACATAATTGAATGTCTTAATCACTAAGGAAATAACGTTGATGAGAACTTGCAACATTTAGTAATGAACTCTGATTTTCTGTAAACTGTATTTCTATTTGGTGCTTCAAAACTCAGCACTTCACCTAATTTGTAATTTTTCATTTTCATCACAACAACACAGTTTTCCTTCAAGGCTTTTTGTTCTTTTGCTGAAGATGACATGGAATTGTATAATATGTGATATGTTCTATTTTGGGACATCACACATAACTACAAATTTCACTTAATAGTTAATTAATTCAGCAATAACTAATAACATTGAAACTTCCTTAGCTTAGGTATACTTTACCCAAGACTTTTCATCGTAACAAAGAAGTTTTGAGTTGCCCATTTTTGTACAAGTGCTATAAATGTCAACACATACACCGACACTACGGATGGATTTGGGTCTGAGTCGTGGTTCCTCAGCCTTGATAGCTACTTTTTCTTGCACTCTTACGAGAGAAATGTCAAATCAAAGTTCACCATACACCTCCTCTAAGACGCAGTAGGTGTTTGGTGGAGGAATGAGGAATGGAAACTCCATTTGATTCAAGATACAATGACTTGGGAGTTTTTTAAGGAGTGTTTCAGGGCTTGCTATATTTCAAAGAATTTTGTGTAGAAGAGGATTGATTAGTTTCATGACCTACAATAGGGCTTTGGCACAGTGGCATAGTATGAGAGCAAGTTCCTAGATCTTTAGCAGTATGTGGACTATCTGAAAGATGAAAAATTATAAGCTAATAGGTTTATTTGAGGCCTAAATGTAGACATAACATGATAAGTTAGGATGTTATCTCCTTTAACACTTGAGAGGGTCATTGAGAAGGCCTACTTAGCTGAGGAGAATAGGACCAAGGAAATGAACACCAAGATAGGAAAAAGAGAAAATTTTAGGAGAAGATACAGGCCTTTAAGAGAAAGAGGTCGTGGGGCACAACACCACCCCCTAGAGAAAGATTCTTGACTCCTCCAGAAGTATCAAGGGTTCAACATCATCCGCAACATCATACACAACATCAGGGCCACAATAAGTAGAGGGCTAGACAGACTCGGAGCTTATAGAGAGGTGGTAATAAAGGAGGTTTTTGTGGAGCAAGGGATAGGAGATAGCGTACTGTACGTACCAAAAATTGAAGGGTACTACATTTTTGGAACAATGTAACACGTACCCCAATGATGATGCAGGTCTCCTCACAAGGTGTTCGAGATCCGGAAAATATCTCCAAGTATGCGTTATCATCCCGCATGCCCCTCTTAGCCCCTGCGTGCTTTTTTTTCTCTTTTCCCCTCTTTTCTTGGCCTTTTTCTCTTCAGTTGTGAAAGCGCCGCCCTTACTGGGCAGCGGTCTCGTGACCACCGCCCTAAGCAGCGAACCGGTCTTGTAACCGCCGCCTTGCTCAAGGCGGCGGTCCTTTACGCATTTTCCAGAATTCTCTTTTAACATGACTCACGAAAATTTCAACGTTTACTAGCTTTTTTCACTGCCATAAGCTTGCAATAATGATTCTGGTTCCCTGGAATAGTGTTTTGCCATTGTTTATAGTTTAAGAGATCAATTTGGTTTTTACCTTAGGTAAATGCAAATGATATAAATAGTTGGCTTGTGCTCAAGCAAATGGACCGACAAATTTGCCTCTGAATTTCTCATTCCAATAGATTAGTCTTTCATTTTACTTAGAATTCTTAGTTTCTTTCATTGCATTCTTAGTTAGTGTTGTTTTGCTGTTAGGAAGCCACATATCCATCTTGTGCAAGTTCTGTTGATATTTTATCCAATCCATTGGAGTAGAAAAGTTTGTTTTCAATAGGAAGCCATTAAAGATGTAGGTTTTGTTCTCCAAACAGGATAGTGTCAGGTTCTGGACGTTTTATGTTGCATGACTCGCAATAAATCCCACTAGGAATTGCATAAGCCAATCTTTGTACTCTTGCACTATCCCTCTCCTACTCGCATTATATTAAGTCTGTATCCTAAGCTACCTTTGTCCCAATATCTACTTCTGTTGATGCTAGCATTACACGCTTTTCTAGATCCACGTGAACATGAAGGAATGAGGAGATCACACTTAGGGGACAAGATCACACACACCATTGGATTCACCACTATTCTGCAGAATCTAGGTTCTAGCTTTCAAATTTCTAATTAGAATCATATCAAATAGAGTAGTTAATTACTTTATTTCAGTCAATCTTACTTTCGATATTGCCAGGGAAGCTGTGGGGATTGATAGTTTCTGAGAGACTATGATTCTTTCCTCACTTCTGAGGTAGGATCGAGAGTCTTTCAAATAGATTAGATCAGTTATTTCATTTCTTAGAATAGATTTACAACTGCATAGGCAAGTAGCTATACTCGGTTACTTTTTTTGTTTTAAAATTTGACACTAGGTTAATTGTCAATTTCTAGATATATTAAAATAGCTGCTCTTTAAAATTCATTTAAAAATTCATCATAAAATAAAAAAAATATAGAAGTTATATATGTTATAGACATACTTCGCATAGTTATTTTTTTTTTGCTGTATTTAGTTTACATTATTGCTTTTGTAAGACAATCAAGGGACCTAGAGAGCCCAGGGAATACGTATTCGAGCCAATCGTGCCCCAACCCAATCTCCTCACAGCCATAAATGATATAGATCAGAATATCATGATCCAAGTCTTTCAAACAACGGTAAACTTACAACAAATTAGTTTCCAACTGCACGGGTTAAACATAGAAGACGACCAAGCACGCACATTTTGGTCAAATCAACCAAACTACAGATTAACCTAGATTCATATCCGCATGAATGTAGAAGGGTTTGAAAGAGAGTAGACCTTTGGTTGTGATCCTTTGGTCACACAGCCAGATGTAGGAGACACTCTCACAGATATAGATACCAGCTTGAGAATTCAGGTTGCACAAACACCTGGAAGATATTCTGAGAAGATTGCACAATTATTAATTTTGAATATAGAAGCTGAAAAGGCATATGACTATTGGATATTAGGGATTAGGGATTGATCACACACATGACCATAATAGGACCACAACAAATAAGAATCCATAGATGTGACCCACAAATCCCACAGCCCAACGAGCCCATAGGTGAATCAGACATAGATGTTGTCCTACGTACACTAGTATTCAGATCTACTCCACTTCCATCTATCATCATCAAACAGTTATCCTTGCTAGAAATAACAGCTAATAAAGCTAAGGAGTTCTGGACTAGGCCAGATAATCACCCATAGAGTCAATTATATTTACCATTTACCCTATGACCTTATCTGGAGATATACACGAAACTATCCTAGGACATTTTCCACATATTCCACAACCTATAGACCGAATCACGCTAGAGCTCGATATTGATTGGAGCCTTCGAGCAGTCATCCTTGCTGATCGATCTATCACACTAGTTCAGGTTAGGAGGGCCTTCTTTTCCTTAGATTCGCATTCTCCACTAGTGCTCGTCGAAGATATCGGATTGTCCAATTAGCTTGTCTGCATCCCACACATATTTAATCCCCACCAGCTGTCTCGGCACGACCTCAGGAGGTCGGGTGCCAAGAAACATTGCTTGTAGATTCCCACACTCGCTTGTCACTTTTCCATTGTACAAAATTGGTGAACCTGACGTGAAACTTTCGACTATCTGGATGGGAGTCAGATTTCTACTGGTTCTTTCAAATTAAAATGACTCTTTCATCTTTACTACCTCATTAGCTTTCACCATCACCTTCACTCCTTCCCATTATTCTGTGGGTAATCAAATACCCCCCGAATATGTCGATATTCGATGCATATGGTATGCCTCTCTTAGGTCTTGAGGCATACTATGCTCAACTGAATGGACAATCATCACCCTCGCTTTCAGTATGGGGTGAAAACTACTCAACTAACTAGTTGTCAACACAAACTCCAAGGGTCATATATAGCTCATCTTTCCAAACAGAGGAGCTGGATTAGCTCGCTCAAACAAAAAAAATAGAGTCTTCAGGCTCGAACAATATGACGCTCACAGGAGAGTCTAGTTCATCTCCTCAGGTACTACTTAGACCACAAATTAGTAGACAATCAAACTCATACCTGGGTTTAGATGATGAACATTTGGTATGTTATGCCAGGAATGAACAATGTTCTCGAAGTATGTACCCACCCATAGGAGGTTTACAAACACAACTCGAGGTCTCTTTTCAAGGAAATACCTCCATGCCACTACATATAGGAAATGCCCTCGGGGAAACTTGGCAGGGTAGCGATCAATTCATACCAGGATATCACATGCCTATACAACACCATGATATACAACAGACACCGTTAAGGCAAAACACCGTGAATTCACCAAATGAATTCATTTCAACGTTAGTAGACAAAGTGAGAGGGTTAGAACATGCCCAGGCAAATCACCATTCTCAACTCATGCAGGCAGGAAATTCCAAACCTAGCCAAATAGACCTCCTCACAGGAATAGGTATGTTAGGCGTGACCCCTCAATATTCACAACAAACGCCGATTAGAACCACCGTTTCTAACACCATTCCAATACCTCCCGGTCTAGTACAAAATAATCCATTCTTGGACAATACCCCTTCATACTTAAACATGTACTCCAAATCACAAGGGGATATGTTCTCCTCTCCCGGTATTTTTACGCAACCACAGAGGTTCCCTTATGCTCCTACCAATGCATATGCAATGCCATATCAACAACCCATTCCACCTCCACTCCCTCAATAGGAACCATCAATGGTCGAAACCTATGCGATAGGGACATATTCAGAATACTTGAAAGAGCCCTTAGATTTCACCATACAAAGCGTCATGCTTCCAAGACCTCTTCCAGATTTTCCCAAATACAAAGGTGAGGGAGATCCAAATGCACATATCAAAGCTTACGCTACAGCCATTCGAGAACTACTCCCATGGGATGGGGTTGTTGCTAAAATATTCCCCAAAACTTTGGAGAGCATCGCTCTCGATTGGTATTATAGAATACCTAAAGCTTCCATCCATTCGTTCAAGCAACTCATGTTAGAGTTCATCAAGGCCTTTGACATGAACAAACTATTAATGACAGGAATCAGGGAATTCTTGCACATTAAGCAAGAACACAATGAATCTGTCACCCATTTCATCCAGAGGTGGTGCACAGTTCTCTATTCTTTGGCAAGTGCTCCGAACATGGATCAAATGGAGCTATGCGATCTATTCCTTCATTCTCTCAGCAGAGAGGTGAAGGAAGAAGTCCAAAAGTTCCCACTAAGAACTTACGATGAAGTACTTGAGATTTCTCTTCGAATAGGTCAAGCGGAAATTGATAGTGGTCGCAAGACATATGGAGCAAACGGGAGGTTACTCACCTCTAACAAAAAAACTACAACTTATCCTACTACCACGAATGTCAATCAAGGACCTAAAATTCTTAACAAAAATTGCGGAGTGACAACGGATGGAGTAACCGATCAGGCTAGAAAGGTAAATGTTGTGAATACTCCACCACAAATAAACAATCAACGAAACAATAAATTTACTCCAACAATCAACATAGTGGATTTTAATCATCCACAACAACAACAACAACAACAACAACAAAGCCCTACACTGGCTCCAAATAAAAATTCAACTAGGTATCAAAACTAGAATTCAAAGCAAAAACAACAAACGCAAAACTTTAATAGGCAACGGTTTGATCAAAGTTTTAGGCCACAATATACACCGAGCCAACAAACTAGGAATTACAATCCTAGCTCCTATTGTGGTTTTCACAAAATCCGAGGCCATGAAACTAGAACATGCTGTGACTATAAGAAATTCATGCAACATTTTCCAGAAGAACAAAGAAAACCTTTCATAGATATGTTCTTGGTAGATCCTGCCTCACCAACACCAAATACTTTTACAGGGGCAGTTTCCCCTCAAAATGCACCCCTCAAGATCTTCAATGATCTGCTCCCAAATCACAACAATAACAAGATAAATCCAAATGGGAAAAACAAGGGTGTAATTATAGGAAACAATGATCATGAAGCCTCAACTTCACTGAATCCGTTAGTTGCGCCACAACTAGGAAGTCAGCCACGACCTAAGATAGTCGGTTTACTGGAGTTATATGTTGAACTACCCATAGAAGTTGTAAAAAGGACATGATAGTATTCCTCTTAGCTAAGTCCAAGCTACCCGCTAGAAACAGACAATATCCAACAAGTATTAACAAAACCCATAGGTGCTTATGATTTAATTAATGATCTAACAAAAACCTTCTCGCACATCTCTTTTTTGGATTTATTAAAGAACTCCCCTACTCACAGGGCTTCTCTTTTAGAAGCATTGGGTTTAGGTCATCTAATTAGCATCACTCCACCTCCCTAAACACAGGTAAATCATATAGACTTTGATATCCATCCTCCGGGGCAACCGGATAGGGACACCGAATTCATATTCGAAATAAACAAAATTCCCACAAACGCTGAGATTGCGCGCAAAGGTGATATGGCCTTAAACTTGCAAGTGTGGGTCTATAAAAATTATGTGAAATTTGCAATGGTTGATGATGGGGCAACAATTAACATAGTCCCTTTTTCTTTCCTTCAAAATCTAGGGTATGGAGAAACCATTTGTTCCACGACTCGAAATACACTAAGAGGCTATGACAGCCTTAAAGCCACTTCAATTGGAAATATAATACTACCGGTCACCTTAGGACCCAAAACAATCTTGACTAAGTTTTATATTATAGATCGGGAAACTAACTATAATATGATCCTCGGCCGACCATGGATACACTGTATGAAGGCAATCCCTTCTACGCTATTTCAAGAAGTAAGATTCTTGCATTTAGGAAAGGTGTTCATAGCCAAAGGTGATCCAAAACCATTCGATGTACACCTAGCTGACCTACAGAAAATACCAGGCATACACTCGGAGTTGGAAATCCCAATGAACCAACTTAATAAACCTACCGATGCGAAACTAGAAGAAACGTTGGTACCTACGACAGATCTCGAAACTATGAGCCTAGCCAAGGAAACCCTAGCCCCCAAAGATGAGGCTAACACTATAGAAACCGTATCATTAGGAACTACTGCAAAAATTGTTGAATTACTAGAACAGGATCTACCAATGTTCCTACCATTTGATTCTGTAGGCATGGGGTGCACCCTAGGTGTTGTGCCTCTTCCAGTAGTGGATCTCTGCATGATAGAAGTAGAGAACGTTAACACAAAAAGTGTCCCAGCATCCATGTTCCCAGCTAAGTATTGGACTCTCCATTTTAATGGAGCTAGATTCCGTTACGGAGCTGGGGCAGGTGTAATCCTTACTTCTCCCGAGGGAAAAGTCCTACCATTTTCCTTTAAGATAAAATTCGAATGCACTAACAATGGTGCTGAGTATGAAGCCCTTCTCCTTGGCCTCATCCTAGCTAAGAGAATTGGTGTTGATAACATCAGAGTGTTAGGAGACTCGCAATTGGTAGCAAACCAAGTCTCTGAAGTATATGAAACCATAGCTGAGCACTTACAACTCTACAAAATGGCTGTATTGAATTTAAGCAAGGAATTTGACTTCATATCAATTGAAGCAATCCCGCGTGAACAAAATCTTCTTGCTGATTCAATAGCAACCTCAGCATCACGCTTTACTCCAAACAGTAAGTTAGAGGATACTCGTTTCATGGTATCCCTTCGTGATGAACCATTGATAAAAACAATGTCAAATCCTCTTTTAAATGGAAATGAAAACAAATCTACTATCCTAGACCACATCGATAGTGATACAATAACTCTTGGTTTCTTAAACACCTATGCGGCATTACATCTCACCCATCACACAATAGATTTATATTTGATCCTACATTCATCTTCCTATTACGGGAATCCCATGACAGAGATTCCCCCACAAAAGGAACTCAACATATACACAGTCGAGAATGGAGATGAGCTGGAGCTACCCCCATCCCCGCCTGAGTTTGAAGAAGGTAACACTTCTCTAATCGAAGAAACAATTGATATTAACATCGGAATGGAAGATGAACCAAGGATACTGAAGTTAGGATCCTTGTTAACTCCATTAGAAGTAGAAATACACACTCGGATCCTCAAGGAACATCAGAAGGCGTTTGCATTTAATTATAAGAAAATGACAGGAGTTACACCCCACATTGCGGTACAAAACCTCGTCACTAAATCAGATGAAAAATCGGTTAAGTGAAAATCGAGACCAATGAAACCCAAGGTAGCTCTCATGGTAAAAGAGGAGGTAATAAAGCTCCTCCAAGTAGGATTCATCAAACCAGTCGATTACTCTCAGTGGGTATCTAATATCATTCTGGTTCTCAAAAAGAATGGAAAGATACGCATCTGCATAGACTTCTGAGACATTAACAAAGCATGTCCTAAAGACGACTTCCCATTACCATCCATAGACGTCATTGTTGATGCAAAAGCTAGATTTGAGCTTTTGTCTCTCATGGATGGATTCTCGGGATACAATCAAATCAGAATATCTGAACAAGACCAAGCTAAAACCACATTTATAACTCCTTGGGGAACCTATTGCTATGTTGTTATGCCATTCGGTCTCAAGAACGCTGGCGCTACATACCAGCGGGCTATGACGTATATATTTCATGATCTTATTCATAAAATTGTGGAATCCTATGTAGATGACTTGTTGGCCAAGGCCAAGAAGCGTTGTGACCATCCGGAAGTGCTTCACGTCATTCTTTCACGTCTGATAGAATACGGAGTCACGCTAAATCTAGAAAAATGTGTCTTTGGTGTGACAGGAGGGAAGCTCCTAGGTTACATTATATCATCACGCGGGATCAATGTTGACCCAACCAAAATTAAGGCTATTCTCGAAATGGTCCCACCTTCGGATGAATCTGGAATCAGATCATTTCTCGGAAAACTTGGTGCGATCTGGAGATTCATCCCGGACTTAAGTTTTTCCATTCATCCAATCAACAATCTACTCAAGAAATATTATAGCATTGATTGGACCGAAGACTGCAATGAAGCTTTCAATGCAGTTAAGTGTTTCTTGTTATCACCACCTACGCTAATGCCACCTAAGCCAGATCACCCGTTAATTTTATATTCGCGAGCCACCAATGTCTCGCTAGCCTATATGCTGGCTCAAGAAGATGATGACAATAGAGAACGTGTGATCTATTTCATCAGCCGGACATTGCTCGACTATGAAACATGCTACACACAAGTGGAATGAGAATGCCTCGCCATAGTCTTTGCAACAAAATGCTTAAGACATTACATGTTAAATCAAGAAACAAAGGTCATTGTAAAAACAGACCATTTACGAACTTTCCTCACGCAAGGGTCCTTGTCTAAAAAGGTTGGGCGCTTTATAACCTTAATGGGTGAATTTGAATTAACATTCGTAAATCAGAACGTCGGTTAAAGGACAAATCATTGCGGATTGGTTAGCTGATAATCCATTAGATGGAGGTGATCTAGTAGATCTGGACTTTCCAGATGAGTGCGTATACTACATCGAAACCCGACCTTCTATCTCTAAGTGTCCTTGGTACACTGATATCATTAATTATATCATGGACCGTACATATCCAGAAGGTGCTACACCACAACGAAGAAGGCGGTTATGCATTATCGTAGCTAAATACGTCATCATAGAACAAGTCCTCTATCGGAAAGCGTTCGATGGAATGCTTCTAAGATGCGTTGACACAGAAGAATCCAAGAAGATTCTCCATGAATCTCACAGCGAAATGTGTGGAGGCCACTTCGGTGGCCATGCCACCACTCGTAAAATACATCGAATGGGCTATTTCTGGCCCACTCTAGAGCACGATGTAGTAGAGTTTGTACGAAGGTGTCATAAATGCCAAGAATTCTCTCATGAGATTCACATGCCGGAAAAATCTCTACAACCAATCGCTACTGCATGGCCCTTTTCTACGTGGGGCCTAGATTTAATAGGGAAATTCTCTCCCTCATCTACAGATGGCCATAATTTTATAATCACGGCCACCGAATATTTTACCAAGTGGGTAGAGGCTATGCCTCTTACTACTATACCAGGTTCTGTAATCGCCAAGTTCATTTTGAACCAAATCATTTGCAGGTATGGTGTCCCACAAGTCATTATCTCAGATAATGGGACTTCTTTTAAGAATGAAAAAGTTCATGAATTATGCAATAAATTTAAAATAAGCCATCATACAGCCTCCTTGTATTACCCTCAAGCCAATGGACAGGCTGAGGCGACAAACAAAACATTAAAAGCCATTCTCCTTAAAACGGTGAAAGAAAACAAATGAGATTGGCATTTAAAGTTATATCCGGCCTTATGGGCCCACCGAACCTCAATAAGGACACCAACAGGAGTGAATCCTTTCTCACTAGTATTCAGGGCAGAAGTAGTTCTCCCGCTTGAGGTTGAAATACCCAGTCTCTGCATTTCATTACAAGGGATTCTAGATGAAGATGCTTATAGAGAAGCACGTCTCTCCCAACTAGAAATCCTAGATGAAGCTAGGTTAGATGCTAAACAGTGGCACAAAGTCTATGCTGACCGGATGTGTCGGTAGTATAACAAGAAGGTCTATGAATGTGACATATATGAAGGTGATCTAGTTCTAAGGCTAGACAGCCGGATCAATAAAAATACCGGCGAAGGAAGGAGGTTTTGGCCCAAATGGCTGGGCCCATGCCGAGTCATGAAGGACTATGGAAACGGTGCATATCTCCTATGTACGCTGGAAGGTGAGGAATTTGGTGAAACAGTCAATTCCCTGCACCTCAAACGATTCTACGCATAAGCAGCTAGCACTACTTGTATAATTATATCTACATTGCATCTTCATATAGATTAGGATCATTTTTTCCGCTTGTTTCATACAAAAATTGTGATCAAGGAATTTGTTCTCAAAGAAATTCATTACAAACTCATGATGTTGTTGGCATAAACACTCTAATCGTACTTCTCTATTTCCATGATATCATCAAACTATTTCGGAATCATTTCATCAAATAAAGCTAGATATGACAAGGTCTTAATAGTAACCATGCCAAGATATGCAGGTTTATTCTCACTTTTGGTTTCTTCTTAGGATGGGTGTCTTGCCTATGGTCTATTCTTGAAGCTTCATAGTGTCACATCTATCCCGTGCGTATATTTCTTTGGAAATAAGAACACACTGAAATTTTTCTCAAGTAAACAAGTCAATTATAGATCAAACAGAAAATTTTAAATTTACACATTTCCTTGCCCCACCAACCTTTGGTGATAAGCTTGCGTCTCTTACTAGTGACGTAGGGTTGGGAAAGGATGGAAATGCCCTTACTCGCCTATGCCTTGCCTATGGTGATAAACCCACGCTTCTTACTAGTAGCATGGGGCAAGGTGTAGGGGGTCCTCATGACAAACAAATGTAAAAGGTCATAGACAAACAATTCAAATCTTGAAGTCTTGAGTCAAAAACAAATGAATCAGATGTCCAAAATTCCAAGAGAATTAAAAATCCTAAAAACCCAGATTTTGTCTACCATGTGGCCATCTACGGATCTAAGTCTAGATAAACCGCAAAGCAAGTTGCATCCCAAAACTATGAAGTCACTCGAGTGGAGTGGGCTTGTAGCATCCTAATTTGGTTCCGCTAAAGCTTTGTCTATCTTTCATCAATATCATTTCAACACATTTCATAGCTTGTGCCCTTTCTAGCTCTCGGTGATGAGCCCTCACATCTTACTAGTTGTGTGGAGTTAGGAGAGGGGCAGGTCTGCCTGCTCATCATACCGGTTTGTCTTCACCACTTTGCCAAAACAAATATGAAGTATCCAAAATTTCTTACAGAAACTAAGATTCAAAATCACATTGTATCTACATTATCATATATCAGCATCATGAAATACAAAAAGAAAGTAAACATTTGCATCATTTGTTCTCCATTGCATACATTCTAAAGAGCATACATGCATAACATCATAATTTACATGAGGAAACTGGAAAGGAAACAAAGCCATGAATGCCAAAAGTCTGATCCAAAAAGAATATATATATATCAAAATTCCTGTACAATGCCATCATGTGCTAAGCATGGTCAAAATGCTCAAAGAGCCCGGGATATACAAAAGAATATATCATACAAAATCTAGGAGAGCCAAGTGGCTTCTCAACCCCTATGAGACCCCTCCGAAGGTGCACGCCCCCACCTAGGACCCTAGCTACGCCGGCGCTCTGAGTGCACGGAGGGCTCAGGATCTCGAGGGGCAGACGCAGTCTCGCCACAAGAATGACTCCTCATCAGGCGCTCGGCTATCCTATACCCCGCTAGCTCCGTGCGGAGAGTCGATACCATCCTGGGCCACATGCCAGACTGGGGAAAAGATGTCAGTGTGTCTACCAGCTGCTGAGGGCTCCCCAACATCCACAGACAACTCTACGTGGGTCCTCTCCATGGGGATCATCAGGGTATTTGTGCATACTCTGTGAATCAGGGCTCGCCACTCATCGGCGGTCTCTGCAAACAAAGGAGAAAACAAATTAGAAACAAAACAAGAGATAAAATACAAGAGCAAACAAAAGGAGAGATAGCAACTAAGGAAATCCTAATTAAAAACAAACATTAAAAGGAAGGATGGTAACTTACTCGGATCACCAGGCCTCCAGGATGGATCTCTAGGGTCAGCACCTACCACAGATGCCGCCGCTGACTGAGGTGCTCCCCCCATGGCTGGAGCAACGTAGCATCCTACAATGGACTCATCCTCCCCACCATGGCCCTAGGAGAGTGGCTCCTCTGAAACCAGAGTAACTCTCTCTGCACTCTACTCAGCCCTCTCTTCCTGCATGATATATCCTGAGTGTCATGCCACTCAGGATCACTATCCTCCTCAGTCTCCTCCTCTGTCTCTCCCCCTGTAAACTCCTCGGACTCAGAGTCTATGTCGATGGGGTCATTGCTGCTATGGGCAGGACCCACGGCAATCTGAAGCAAGGGTGCCTGAGGCGCACCGGCTCTCCCTCGGGCACGTACTACCCTCCTGGCCGCAATAGGAATGCCAGGAGTAACAACTGTCCAACCCCGACCTCTGGGACCCCCTCTGGCCTCTCAAACTGACCTTTATATTGGAACTACCGGGGGAAGCATGCCCATGTAGGGTAGGCCAAAAAGCTGAGGAACTCGGCCAAAGGGGTGTATCTCCACTCACCCCACTCTGTCAATAAGCTGCCCTGTGGTGGAGCAGGAGATCAAAGTAAGAGCCTCCTCGCCCCATATACCTACCATGGTCTGATATGGTGTGGCCTCCATGTCATCGGTGGTCAGAGAAGCAACTGGCTGATGAGGTGCTCTGAGCACCGACATATCTGTCCATCTGGCTGCCCTCACAGCTCCAGGATCTGTCACCTCTACACCTCTACCATAAGGAATGAAGTGCTCATAAACCCAACTCATGACCAGGGTCAGGTGGCTCAAAGACTGCCCCTGTAAATGGACTACCCTGTACAAGTCATGGTAGGTAGTCCCAAGTATGTCTACTCCCCAGGCGTAAATCCAGCCATGGCCCTCAATCTGTGTAATGATGGGGGACCAGCAGTACAGTAATGTGTCTCCTCCCTTGTCCCTGATCAATCTCGAGGCAAGGATCCCCATAATAGCCTGGCGAAGCAAGGGGATGGGAAAACTAGGAATAGATCGAACTCTGACCCCCTTCTTCGAACCCATGGAGATGACTGCATCTCCCATATAGGAAGCCCACTGTGCTATCTGGGCCCGTGAACCTATCTGTCTCGAGGGTGAGTCGTCTCCCGATGATCGGGACCCCCAGGATATGGTAAACATCCTCTAGTGTGATGGTCCACTCACCTCGGACCCCTGGTAATCGGAAGGTGTTCCGATCAGCATCCCAATAGGAGAATAAGTCACAAAGAATGTGACTGGATGGTGCAACATGTGGAACGCGTGAGATACGTAGTATCCCGGCCCTCTGAAGAGTGTCCTCCTCATCCTGTGAAAGTGCATCTAGTACTACTGGGAGCCAGTCACACTCTCTCTCTCTCGGCTCCACCGAATGTACTCCTCCCTCGCCTGCATACACCCAAAAACACACAAAACAGAGCAAGTTAGCATCCGAGTGATATTAGAAAAATCATGAAAACACATAGAAATGCTAAAAATGCAAAAACAATCTCAAACAGGTGTTCTTTTGGCATTCTGTTCAAAACCACCGCCCTGAGTAGGGAGGCGGTTTCGTAACCGCCGCCTTAAGGGCGGCGGTCTTGTAACCGCCGCCCTGAACAGGGTGGCGGTCGTGTAACCGCCGCCATGGGCAGGGCGGCGGTCGTGGCCCGAAAACCCACATGGGTTTTATACCCTAAAAGAAGCCTAAAAATGCCAAAAGAGGACCATTTTAACTAAAACAAGGCCTACCCAGTAGGCGCCCCCCCTAGATGGACCTTTTGAACCTAACATTTTCAAAAATAACCCCCCCACGACAAAGATTTTAGCATTTTAAAATTGAAGGAGGTAAAAATGGTAAATTGAGGAAAACTAACCTGTGATCTCGCGGTCGATGATCTAGCATGCGGAGGCATGATCGCTATCTCACCATGAACGTTTTGACTCTACTCTCGTAAGAAACCGTCACCGTGGGTCCCAGAGCTCAGAATCAATCAAATCAACATGCGCAAATGAATAGGAAAATGGGCCCACTTTCATATATATAGCAGCCTGACTTGTTTTGAATGTTTTTTTTCACAGGTTTGGAGCGCCGAAGGAGGTAAGTTCTTACCCCCGCACAAATGGTACATCCTCATTTCCCATTATTTTAGCGTTTATTTTCTGATCTATCTTGTCTATCTGCACTTGAGTTCTCTTTTTGTTTTGCAGGAAGCAGGAATTTTGGATGGCGTCATTTCGACACACGGACGTACCAGGTATGACTTCCAACTTCCCATTTCGGGACCGCCATACTCGGACCTACCGTTTTACGCCTCTTCATGGCTAAAACGCTTCTCCGAGGGGGCAATATGTACGTACCCAAAATTGAAGGGTACTGCACCATCAGAACAATGTAACACATACCCCAATGATGATACAGGTCTCCTCGCAAGGTGTTCGGGATCCAGAAAAGCTCTCCAAGTATGTTATATCATCCTGCATGCCCCACTTAGCCCCCGCGTGCTTATTTTTCTCTTTTCCCCTCTTTTCTTGGCCTTTTTCTCTTTAGTTACGAAACCGCCACCCTGACTGGGCGGCGGTCTCGTGACCTCCGCCCTAAGCAGGGCGGCGGTCCTTTACACATTTTCGAGAATGCTCTTTTAACACGACTCACGTAAATTTCAAATTTTACCAGCTTTTTTCACTGCCATAAGCTTGCATTAATGATTCTGGTTCCCTGGAATAGTGTTTTGCCATTGTTTATAGTTTAAGAGATCAATTTGGTTTTTACCTTGGGTAAATGCAAATGCTATAAATAGTTGGCTTGTGCTCAAGCAAATGGCCCCTCAAATTTGCCTCTGAATTTCTCATTGCAATAGATTAGTCTTTCATTTTACTTAGAATTCTTAGTTTCTTTCATTGCATGCTTAGTTAGTGTTGTTTTGCTGTTAGGAAGCCACATATCCATCTTGTGCAAGTGTTGTTGATATTTTATCCAATCCATTGGAGTAGAATAGTTTGTTTTCAATAGGAAGCCATTAAAGTTGCAGGTTTTGTTCTTCAAACAGGATAGTTTCAGGTTCTGGACGTTTTATGTTGCATGACTCGCAATAAATCCCACTACGAATTGATTAAGCCAAGCTCTGTACTCTTGCGCTATCCCTCTCCTACTTGCATTATATTCAGTCTGTATCCTAAGCTTCCTTTGTCCCAATATCTACTTCTGTTGATGCTAGCATTACACACTTTTCTGGATCCACGTGAACACGAAGGAATGAGGAGATCACACTGAGGGGACAAGATCACACACACCATCGGATTCACCACTGTTCTGCAGAATCCAGGTTCTAGCTTTCAAAGTTCTAATTAGAATCATATCAAATAGAGTAGTTAATTACTTTATTTCAGTCAATCTTACTTTCGATATTGCCAGGGAAGCTGTGGGGATTGATAGTTTCTGAGAGACTATGATTCTTTCCTCACTTCTTAGGTAGGATCGAGAGTCTTTCAAATAGATTAGATCAGTTATTTCATTGTTTAGAATAGATTTACAACTACATAGGCAAGTAGCTATACTCGGTTACTTTGTTTGTTTTAAAATTTGACACTAGGTTAATTGTCAATTTCTAGATATATTAAAATAGCTGCTCTTTCAAATTCATTTAAAAATTCATCAGAAAATAACAAAAATATAGAAGTTATATATGTTATAGACATACTTCGCATAGTTAATTTTATTTTTCTGTATTTAGTTTACATTATTGCTTTTGTATGACAATCACGGGACCTAGAGAGCCTAGAGAATACGTATTCAAGCCAATCGTGCCCCAACCCAATCTCGTCACAGCCATAACTGATATAGATCAGAATCTCAGGATCCAAGTCTTCCAAACAATGGTAAACTTACAACAAATCAGTTTCCAACTGCACGGGTTAAACATAGAAGACGACCAAGCACACACATTTTGGTCAAATCAACCAAACTACAGATTACCCTAGATTCATATCCACATGACTGTAGAAGGGTTTGAAAGAGAGCAGACCTTTGGTTGTGATCCTTTGGTCCCATAGCCAGACATAGGAGACACTCTCACAGATATAGATACCAGCTTGAGAATTCAGGTTGCACAAATGCCTATAAGATATTCTGAGAAGATTGCACAATTATTAATTCTGAATATAGAAGCTGAAAAGGCATATGACTATTGGATATTAGGGATTAGGGATTGATCCCGCACATGACCATAGTAGGACCACAACAAATACAAATCTACGGTTGTGACCCACAAATCCCACAGCCCAACGAGCCCATAGGTGAATCAGACATAGATGCTGGCCTACGTACACTAGTATTCAGATCTACTCCACTTCCACCTATCATCATCAAACAGTTATCCTTGCTATACATAGCAGCTAACAAAGCTAAGGAGTTCTGGACTAGGCCAGAGAATCACCCATAGAGTCAATTATATTTACCATCTGCCCTATGACCTTATCTGGAGATATACATGAAACTATCCCAGGACATTTTCCATGTATTCCACAACCTATAGACCGAATCATGCCAGAGCTCGATATTGATTGGAGCCTTCGAGCAGTCATCCTTGCTGATCGATCTATCACACCAGTTCAGGTTAGGAGGGCCTTCTTTGCCTTAGATTCACAATTTCCACTAGTGGTCGTCGAAGATATCAGATTGCCCAATTAGCTTGTCTACATCCCACACATATTTAATCCCCACCAGCTATCTCGGCACGACCTCGGGAGGTCAGGTGCGAGGAAAAGTTGCTTGTAGATTCCCACGCTCACTTGTCACTTTTCCATCATAAAGGTACTTAGCAAGCTAAGAAAACTCACACGTAGAAGTCTCCTAGGGTTGGGCTGGATGGATCAGTTCACCAGAGTACATGAAGGATCCCATCTCATAGGGGTACATGAGGATGTTCTATTTGCAGGTCCCCTGATCACTATGGGTGCATGTTTCCACAAAAACTTGCTACCATAGATATGTAGTGAGCCCCTAGATCTGACTAGATAATGTCTGATGTAGGATGTTTTGATAGTGTAGAAAGAAATAAATTATGAATCTTTGAGGTGTTTCAGATTATTTTATATTTCTTTCTGTAGTGGACCAGTGTGGGCTAGTGGTGGCTAGGAAGCCAGATAGTTGGCAGGTTGAGTTGGCCTCTGGGCTAAACTCACCATGGACTCATATGTGGAGAGTTGAGTAGTTGATTTAGGATTCTTTTCCACTACATTTGACCTTCAAGTTATACCTCTAGGATCATATCACATTTTTTTAGGTATGGATTGGCTCGAGGATCATCAAGCCAAGAAAGATTACAGGAATAAGATCATTGAGTTTCATGAAGATCTTGGGAGTGAAATTGTGATTTCAGGGATGTAGAGGCCTATATCTTTTCGCATGATCTCGGTTAAGAAAATCAAGCAGAGCATGTGTAAAGGTTGTAATTTAATTGCTATCACCATCAGTGATCGATCAAAGAGTATTCCAGCGAATTAACCCTTAGATGATCATGCAGTTTTAAGGAAGTATGGAGATGTGTTTCTAGGCAAGCTTCAATGGTTACCACCCCACACAAAGGTGGATTTCACCATTGATTTAGTGCCATGATCATCACCATTTTATAGGGTACCCTATCAAATGACGACTCTAGAGCTTCATGAGCGCAAGATATAATTAAAGGAGTTGTTGGAGTAGGGTATAATTCACCCTAGTGTATCTCCTTGGGGAGCGCCAGACATATTTGTAAAGAAGGATGGTTCTCTCAAGATTTGTGTAGAATTTAGGCATCTCAAAAAAGTCACAATAATGAACCATTATCTATGTCCTAACATTGATGAATTTTTGATCAAATGCGATAAGTGAGGGTGTTCCCCAAAATCAATCTCAAGTTAGGTTATCATCAGTTGCGCATATCCAATGTAGAAATTCATAAGATATATTTTCACACATGTTATGGGCATTATGAGTTCATAGTTATCCCTTTTGGTTTGACCAATGCCCCAATTGTCTTCATGAGCCTCATGAATGGAGTATTCAGTACCTTTCTATACAACTTTTTCATAGTTTTCCTAGATGATATATTGATTTATTCTTGTTCTGAGGAGGAACACAAGGAGAATTTAAGACAGGTACTACATGTTTTGAGAGAGCAGAAGTTGTTTGGGAACTAAGAAAAATGTTTCTTCTTTAAGATAAAGATTCAGTACTTGGGACACATCATATCAGGTGAGGGTATCTTAGTAGATCCATCTAAGATACATGTTATTATCGAATGGCTGGTGCATACATCACTCATTGAGGTGAGGAATTTTATGGGTTTAGTAGGTTACTACTACAGATTTGTACAGGACTTTCCCAGGATTTCTCATCCTATCACTTCCCTTCAGAGAAAAGTGAATATTTTTATTGGTTAGAGAAGTATGAGCAAGACTTCAATTTTCTTAAGGAAAGGTTAACCACGACGTGTATCTTAGAAGTTCTAGACCTAAAAAAGGATTTTTTTGTTTGTATTGATGCATCACTAGAGGTTATGTGAGAAATTCTTATGCAGGAGCATCAGGTTATTGTCTTTGTGTCATGTAAGCTTATGCAGGAGTGTTGGGTTATCCTACTCATGACCTAGATACTGCATCATTTTTTCATGCTCTTGTGTGTTTCCATCATTCCCT
The DNA here is from genome assembly GCA_019776745.2 of Taxus chinensis. Taxonomy (NCBI): domain Eukaryota; kingdom Viridiplantae; phylum Streptophyta; class Pinopsida; order Cupressales; family Taxaceae; genus Taxus; species Taxus chinensis. The sequence goes on from CM034151.1 coordinate 183,007,479, forward strand.
TTTCATTACGCCATTAATTTTGAGGATAGATCATTGTATCTTGCAACATATTTTCTCACAACCAAACCTCAACACTCGTCAACGGCATTGGATGGAGTTCCTATGTGAGTACAAAATAGAGGTGCAGTATATAAAAGGAAATTAAAACATCATTGTAGATGCATTTAGTAGACAACGAAATGTTCTTGCATCCTTGACATAGCAGTCATACTTGAGAGGTAGGATTCTTAAGCATCTTCCAGAGGATAAGTTTTATAAGGGTGTTAGATAGATGTTGGAGTCACAAGGTTCATTAGAGGGTAGATATTCAGGGTGCATTCTAGAGGTAGATAGTTTACTTCAATTTCATAGGTGCATCTATGTTCCTAAGATAGGTGATTTACGTAGCTTCATTCTTATAGAGGATCATCAAGCCTCATATGCAGCACATCCAGCAGTGAAGAAAATGCACGTCGATATGAGGGAGTTATATTATTGGCCTGGTCTATGATGGGATATAGCATATTTTGTAGCTCATGTTGCCTTAAGTATCAAAGGGTCAAGGAAGATCATTATCATCCTGCAATACTCTTACATTCTCATGATATTCCTAAGTGGAAATGGAATTTTATCTCCATGGATTTCATAATAGGACTTCCTATGTCTTCTTATCATCCAAATGCCATTATGGTCATTGTGGATAATTTGACCAAGGTTGCGCATTTCTCACCAACCAAGGTTACCTATAATACACAAGCCATCGCCAAAGTGTTTATGGAGGACATTTTTAGATTTCATGGGATTCCGAAGACCATCATCAATGACAAGGATACCATTTACACATTAGTTTTCTAGACTTCCTTTCAGACTGCTCTAGATACATAGATTAATTTCAGCTCAGCATATCATCCAGAGACAAATGGACAAACACAGAGGTTTAATTCATTACTTGAGGACATGTTAAGGAGGTATGTGATGGACCAACATAAGAGGTGGTAATATTACCTACATTTAGTTGAGTTTTCCTACAAAAAAAGCTTTCACAGTTCCATTGGTATGGCTCCCTACCAGAATTTTAATGGTCGACCTTGCAGGACACCTCGGAGTTGGGATAGACTAGAATATAGAATTATTCTACATCCAGCTTATCTATAGAACATAGAGCATCAGTTTGTTCTAATTAGGAAGTGTCTTGAGCAGGCTAGAGCATGTGAGAAGACATATGCATACACAAAGAGGACTTATCGTGACTTCGAAGTGGGTGACAAAGTCTTCTTGATAATTCATCCACATAAGAGCCCAATCAATTTTGTAAAGGGTTCTAAGTTATCGCCTCATTTTGTAGGGAATTTTTTTTTATTTTGGAGGTCATCAGTCTTATTGCCTATTACCTAGCTTCACCACAACACCATGCATAGGCCCAAGATGTATTTCATGTTTTTGTACTACGTAGATATGTACCTGATAACTCTCATGTTTTGGATTAATTGGCATTATAGGTAGAGGAAAGAGGACAATATAGGATAAAGACCACACATATACAGGATCACCAGAGATTGGCCCTTTGGGGTTGATACTTGGACCAGGATATAGTGCATTGAGATAGATACGATGAGACATCAGCCACCTAAGAGGATGATACACTATTGAGGGCTAGATATCCCTATCTCTTTCAGTGACTTCTAGGAGGAATTCTAATTTTAGGAGAGGGGGATGTAGTGCCCACATTTTATAGCCTTAGTTATTTGTTGACTTCTTAATTCATAGTTATGATTTGACAGGGATTTTGACAAATTTTTGACCTTATGTTATGTTATTTGATCTTAATGGACATGTATGGTGATTTGGGTCATTTCCCCAATTTAGCTTTGATTAGTATGTTGGCACATTTTATTAGATGTTGTGGATACTAACATATTGCTATGTTATTTGGGCATAATTGATATATGATGGATACATAGTTTAGTGGCACACCTTGATGATATAAATTTTATTATTATTGATGAGAACACATGATATCATGGATGCATGTCATTTATATGTATTTCAATGGCTAACACATGATGAATTGTGTGAAATTGTGCATATTTCTCATTTAAGATTCCATGTTGATGTTGTGATATCATAGATTTGCATGTTTAGACTTGATATTTTATTGAGTAGTTGATTTACACTTGTATTGGGCATATGCGTTTAATGTGTACATTGAGTGTGCAGGTTACATGGCACAAGTGAACATGGGTTTCACGGAGGCTACTCAATTTATGCACAAGGAGCCCATAGGGCTAAGTCCTAACCATATTAGTTGTATGAGGCCTTATTGTTTTCTTTTATTGTTGGGCAAAATTTTTGGGAACCAAAAGTGACCCTTATTTGTAAATTTGTATGTCATGTAAGATTCATTTTTTTAGGTTGTTTTATTTTGTTAAGTAAACTAGATTGGGGGACTTAATGGACCCCACTTGCATTACACTTTGTATTTGTGTAAGTCTATGTTAATTACAAAGGATTGGGGTCACAAGAGCATACTTGATTCGGCCCCACATCCTCTACATAAGTGCCAAACTATGTCAAAACCCTAAATTGGGCTATTTTTTACATTTTAAGTGAACCCTTTTAATTTTTGGCATTCACTTAGCATGAAAATAAGCCCTTTATCCCTACCTATTAGGTAGGGTGGTTTAATTTCAAGGCATAGAGGTAGTTTCCCTCCAATTTATCCCCTCTTTTGTCACCATCCATGTAAGATGGATGGGAATGTGTATATTGAAAAAAGTTGCACAAACTTGTCTCATTTTCTTTTTGCAAAATTTTGGATAAGGGTGTTCAAATGTGAGCTTATCTTTTCTTATTTTTTATTTTAGGAATATTGACATGGAGGGAAGAGAGGGGTGACACTTGTCACTACCTCATTTGTAAGGGATTTTATTTTGTTTTCTTAAAATTCTCCCTCATGGGGGACAAAGAGGATTTTTGGGGTTTTTCTTGGTGCTTGGAGGCTTTTGGAGTTAGAGTTTTCTTGGACAAGGAATTGGGAAAATAATAGAGATTTGGAGAACTTGTGGAGGTAGGCTCCTTTATCTCATTTTATGTTATTTGGAATGTTAGATGTTGATTTTCTTATGTTTAAATTTTTTTCTTTTTGCATGTGTTGTATGGTTTTTGGTTTGTGTTATTTATTATTTTCTCCATCCATCATATAGCTTGATGGATTTTTGAGTTTTATTGGGGAAGAGAGAGGGATTTTACCTCTTAAGCCTCATGGCTTGATGAGAAAGCCATGATTGTTATTTTTATTCCCCTCATGGTTTGAGGTGGGAAAGTTGGTTCATATGGTTTGAACCCCCTTCCCCATCCTTGGCGAGAAAACCCAATGAGTTTGAACATCCTCCCAAAGGAGTATTTTAGGTGAATGGGTGGAGCAATAAGGAGTGATTGTTGTCTTGGAGGGATAAGGAGGTTTTGAGAAGAATCTTATAAGTGTGCATCCTCTTGTTCCACCACACTCTTTGTCATTTTGGATGTCTCATCTACTCTTCCCAATTGTTGAGGATAAATATGGTTTTCTCCTCTTTTATTTTTTATTGGTAAATGTTGTGTTTATTTAGTGTATGAGCTATTCTTGCATGTGATATACGTGTATGTATTTACTCCCTTATTCTTGTGTATATTTTTGGAAGATATCTCTCTCTCACATGGGCTTTGCGGAGGATACCATGTCTTCCAACCTTTGGAAAAGCATGTAATGATGCGTATAGGTTGGGTGGTAAAACAAGTCTTTCTCTATGTGTTGGATTATTTGATGAAGAGCACAAGGTTGAAGATCAAGTTTGGAAGGTGGTTGGAGTGTCATGATTTCTTGGCTTCTCATTGTTTTCTTCAAATTTTGTGAACACTACTCTCATTGTAATCATGCGAATATGGATTTGTTAAATGTTCCATGTCCTTGTAAAGTTCCCATTTTGTGATTCGGATTATCTTGTAAAATAGTGTCACATTAGTTTATGTATCATCTTTCAATCTTGCAAATAAATATTGTAAAGTACTCATTTTTTCATCTTAAGCATCTTGACATATGATTTCCTTGTGATAATAATTTTAGAGTTTAAACTTCATTGATATGTAAGCTATTATTGCATAGTAAATATTCTAAGAAAGTTTCAATCTTGAAAATAAATGGAAGGAATATTAGGTCCAACTTCTTCTATTGAAAGATGATTTTGTATGCAATTATTTGGATCCTCAAGTAAAGTGAAAATTTCAATATTTCTGGTAGAAGTTGTATATGTTGATTGATTATCCTTTGAAAAGAAAACTTGAATTTTTCATTATACAAGGGTAGTGTAAAAATAAGGTTTGAAGTAGAGAAATTTTATTACCATTTCTTGCAAACCAGATTTAAATTTGTTCATATTCCATACAAGATGTAGAGATGAATTTTTCTTTTAAATCGAAAAGTTTTAATTTCTAGGAACCTATTTTAAGACTTATATAGATAAAATCGTATGTGAATAAAACTTATTTCTCTTACATGATTTAAATTTTTGCTAACTAGTCCATTTAAGACATTGATAGGTGAATAAATAAAATTAGTACTTTTATACATTTACAAATAAAACCCTATCAGTTTTATACTTGTATTATTTTAATATATTATATTAAAATATAATTAATAAAATTTATATTATATTTTATATATATATATATTTTAAATTACAAATTTTAAATTAAAAAATAGTAAATAAGAGTTTTTAGTGGAAGTTTTTATTTGTTTTAAAATTAAAAAAGTGAGGTGGGGAGGGGTCGAGCGCTCCCCAAACCTGCATCAAATTTCTCCATACTCCACACCACCACCCACTCCCCACGCACCCTTACCAACTCCCAATTCCCTCACTCCCCCAACTCCCATACCACTACACTCTTTCCCCACACCACTCCCCATATTCCCAACACTAAACAAACTTTGTCATATCTCAAACCCTGCCCTCCCCAAAACACAGAATGCTGCCAACATGACTCAAAACCTATGGATTACTCATTGTGGGATTCTCTAAAATGTGGTTAAATATATTATATTTCTATTATATATATATATATATATATATATATAATTATATATATATATATATATATATATATATATATATCCTCTCTACAATTAAAAAAAAGGGTATAATACATATCCAACAACCAGAGATTCTTTTGGTAAAGACATAAAAAAAAATCACAATATTTCATGCAAGCTCATGAATCCAAAAACTTCCATCGCTCCTCCTCAACCTAAAGAAAGATGTAACAAAAATAAAACCAAATGAGAAGAGGAAAAGAAAGTAAAAGAAAACATAAATATGGGTTAGGGCATTTCTAGGGCATATTAACATCAAGGGCCAAGATTAGTTTGATCATATGGTTCACATTACATCCTACACAACTTTTAAGTCATGGTATTTTGTGGGATTAGGAAATAAAATAAAAGAAGGGTGTGTGGGGGAAAATTAAATAAAAGGGGGGGACATAATTAAATTAAAAGGGGTGTGTAGGATTTCTATTATGACCCCAACAAACATTTAGTAGGAATAAATAATTAAAGTTGGAATTGGAATAGTGGTTAATTTATTTGGGTAAATCAAATTAGTATAGAATAATTAATAACGTGAATTAGGTAAGTATAGTAATTGCTTATAATTTTTAAAAAAAAATCCCAATTTTTAAACTACCTTTTGGTGTGGTTTTCTATGTCCCAAGGCAGGGCATTACATTTGGTATCAGAGCGAAGGTTCACACATGCAGACGCTCTGGGTAGAATATTTAATTATTTATTAATTTTTTAATAACATTAAATGAAAACAACTAAAACGTTTCCACAACCTTTTACCACTTAATAATCCATTCTCTTAATTCGTACATAGGATGGCACCCATGAGATATCAATCCATTAGGGACTTGGGATGTAGATCACCTATGCCCGAGCCGTAGGCACCCGAGTTCGGACTTCATATTTTAGAGGCTATTCAACAACTGATAGGAGTTTTGCAGCAGCACCTTCCACCACTATAAGTGACGAGAGAGGAGGATGTCCAGTCAGGAGATGAGGAGCCGATAGGCGATGACGCACACTAGGAGCCACTGGAGCACATTATCCTAAGGCAGGAGAGGTCGCGCAGCCCTTATGTTCATTGTGAGAGGGTGGCATTGCATTATTGTATCCGTTCACACATCTTTGAGGGACCATTTGGAGATAGGTGAACCCATTCACCTATTGGACTGCAGCTCCAGGATCGTGATACAAGCAATGTGATTAGATACCTTCTTCATTTGCATCCACGTACGTACACTGGTACTACAGATGAATTTGGGGCCGATTCATGTCTCCTCAGCCTTGATAGCTAATTTGGGTTACACTCTTATGACATCAATGTCAAAACCAGGCTTTCCATACACCTCCTCCGAGATGAAGTAGGCATTTGGTGGAGGAATGAAGAGCATAAATGCCATTTTAATCAAGATACAGTTACTTGGGAGCTGTTCAAGGAGCATTTTAGGGCTCGTTATATATCAGATAATTTCATGCAAAAGAGGATTGATGAGTGTCATGACCTACGACAGGTCTCTGGAATAGTGCCATAGTATGAGAGTAGGTTCATGGATCTTTTGTAGTATGTGGACTACCTACAAGACAAAAAATTACAGGTTAACAAGTTTATTTGGGGCGCGAATATAAACATAGCTGGAGCAATTAGGATGTTATCTCCTCCCACACTTAAGAATGTCATTCAGAAGGCCTACTTAGCTTAGGTGATAATGACAAGGGTATAGGAACACCGAGATAGGAATAAGAGAAAATTTCAAGAGAAGATGTAGGATATTCAGAGCCAGAGGTCACGGGGCACAACACCACCCCCTAGAGGAGGTTTCTGGTCTCCTTCACCAGTATCAAGGGCTCCACAACATCCACATCAATAGACATAACATCAGAGCCACCAGCAGCAGAGGGCTAGAAAGACTCAAAGCTTATAGAGAGGTGGTACTAGAGGAGGTTTTGGTCGATCCAGGGATATGAGACAGGGTACTCAACAGGCATATCCAACTCACAACTATGGTTGGGCTAGCTGGATTAGTTCACCAGAGTACAGGATGGACCCCATCTCAAAGGGGTATAGGAGGATGTTTTATTTGTGGGTACCTTGATAACTATGTGCGCATGTGTTCACATAAACCCTCTACCATGGATATGCAGAGAGCCCTGAGATTTGAGTAGACAATGGGTGATGTAGGACGTTTCCATAATATATATGTAGTGGTTGAAAACCATCAAGTTGAGCATAATGCAATAGTTATTGAGATGACATGTATTATCAGGGGTATTTATATCTTTGTAATCTTTGATTCAGGAGCTTCAGATTCTTTTATATCTCCTTCTGTAGTGGACCAGTGTAGGCTACCTGTAGCTAGGTAGCCAGATAGTTGGTAGGTTGAGTTGCCCTCTGGGGCCAAACTCATCGTGGACTCATATGTGGATAGTTTTGTACTTGATTTAGGAGTCTTCTCCAATAGACTTGACCTCTGAGTTATACCTCTATGATCCTATTAGGTTGTTTTAGGTATGGATTGGCTCGAAGATCATCAAGCCAAGGTATATTACAGGAATAAGGTCATTGAGTTTTAGGATGATCTTGGGAGTCTAGTTGAGATTTCAGGGATGTAGAGGCCTATCTCTTTGCACATGATCTCTGTTAAGCAACTCAATCGGAGCATGCGTAAAGGTTGTCAGTTATTTGCTATCACCATCAGTGATCGATCAAAGAGCACTCCAGAGCATTCACCCTTAGATGATCATACAATTTTGAGGGAGTATGCAGATGTGTTTCCAGGAGAGCTTCTAGGGTTACCACCCCACATAGAGGTGGATTTCACCATTGATTTAGTTCCAGGATCAGACACCATTTTCTAGGGCACCCTATCGGATGATGACTCCAGAGCTTCATGAGCTCAAGATATAGTTAGAGGAGTTGTTGGAGAAGGGTCTCATTCACCCTAGTGTATCTCCTTGGGGAGCGCCAATCATATTTGTGAAGAAGAAGGAAGGTTATCTCAGGATTTGTGTATACTTCAGGTAGATCAACAAAGTCACAATAAAGAACCGTTATCTACGCTCCTAGTATTGATGACTTGTTTGATCAGATGCTGGGGAGCAAGGTTGTTCTCCAAAATCGATCTCAAGTCGGGTTATTATCGGTTGCGCATATCAGATGCAAACATTCATAAGATAGTTTCTCACACATGTTATGGGCATTATGAGTTCACATTTTTCCCTTTTGGTTTGACCAATGCCCCATTTGTCTTCATGATCCTCATGAATGGAGTATTTAGGGCCTTTCTAGACCACTTTTTCATAGTGTTCCTAGATGATATATTGATTTATTCTCATTCCAAGGAGGTACATGAGGATCATTTGAGACATGTACTATAGGTTTTGAGAGAGAGGAAGTTGTTTGGGAACTTGGAAAAATGCAGCTACGTTTAGACTGAGATTCAATACTTGGGACACATCATATCAGGTGAGGGTATCTCAGTATATCCTTATAATATACGTGCTATTATTGATTGGCCAATGCCCACATCACTCACTAAGGTGATGAGTTTTATGTTTTAGTAGGTTACTACCTCAGGTTTTTAAATGTAAAGGTTTTACTAGGATTTCTCATCCTATCACTTCCCTTCAGAGAAAAGAGAAGAATTTTGATTGGTCAAAGAAGTGTGAGGAGACCTTCCAGTTGCTTAAGGAAAGGTTAACCATGACACATATATTAATCGTTTTGGATCCAGCAGAGGATTTTTTTTGTTGTTTAGATTATGCATCACTAGAGGCTATGAGAGCAGTTCTTATGACAAAGCATTGGGTTATTTCCTTTAAGTCACGCAAGCTCAAATATTATGAGCTTAACTATCCTACTTATGACCTAGAGCTTTCAATAGTTATTCATTCTCTTGTGCATTAGTGTCATTTCCTTTTGGATAGGGCATTAATTTTAAGGACATATCATCGTAGCTTGCAGCATATCTTCTCATAGCTGAACCTCAACGCTCGTCAGTGACGTTGGATGGAGTTCCTATGTGAGTATGACATGGACATGTATTATATCAAAGGAAAGGAAAAATTCCTTTCAGATGCACTTAGTAGATGATGACATGTGCTTTCATCCTTGACACTGCAGTCATACTTGAGAGGCAGGATTCTTCAGCATCGTCTAGAGGATATAAGGTTTTATGAGGATTCTTCAGAAGTTATTTCGGACCTAACAGATGATTTTGTTATTTGTACTGATGCATCACTAGAGGCTATGGGAGTAGTTCTTATGCAGGAGCGTTGGGTTATTTCCTTTAAGTCACGTAAGCTCAAATATTACGAGCTTAACTATCCTACTTATGACCTAGAGTTTGTAGCAGTTGTTTATGCTCTTGTGTGTTAGTGTCATTTCCTTTTGGATAGGCCATTCATTTTAAGGACATATCATCATAGCTTGCAGCATATCTTGTCACAGACAAACCTCAATGCACATTAGTGGCGTTGGATGGAGTTCCTATGTGAGTACGACATGGAGGTGTATTATATCAAAAGAAAGGAAAAATTCATTGCAGATGCACTTAGTAGATGAAGAAACGTGCTTGCATCCTTGACACTGCAGTCATACATGAGAGGTGGGATTCTTCAGCATCATCTAGATGATATAAGTTTTTATGAGGATTCTTTAGCAATCATTCCGAATCGAGCAGATGATTTTGTTGTTTGTACTGATGCATTACTAGAGGTTATGGGAGTAGTTCTTATGTAGGAGCATTTGGTTATTTCCTTTAAGTCACGTAAGCTCAAAGATTACGAGTTTAATTATCCTACTTATGACCTAGAATTTGCAGTAGTTGTTCATGCTCTTATGTGTTAGTGTCATTTCCTTTTAGATAGGCCATTCATTTTAAGAACATATCATCATAGCTTGCAACATATCTTCTCACAGGCGAACCTCAACGCTCGTCAACGGCGTCGGATGGAGTTCCTATGTGAGTACCACATGGAGTTGTATTATATCAAAGGAAAGCAAAAAGTCATTGCAGATGCACTTAGTAGATGACGACATGTGCTTGCATCCTTGACACTATAGTCATAATTGAGAGGCAGGATTCTTCAGCATCATCTAGAGGATATAAGGTTTTTAAGAGGATTCTTCACCAGTCATTCCAGTAGCTCAAATATTACGAGACCCAGCAGAGGATTTTGTTGTTTGTACTGATGCATCACTAGAAGCTATGGGAGTAGTTCTTATGTAGGAGAATTGGGTTATTTCTGTTAAGTCATGTAAGCTCAAATATTACGAGCTTAACTATCATACTTATGACCTAGAGTTTGCAGTAGTTGTTCATGCTCTTGTGTGTTAGTGTCATTTCGTTTTGGATAGGCCATTCATTTTAAGTACATATCATTGTAGCTTACAGCATATCTTCTCACAGCCAAACCTCAACGCTCGTCAGCGGAGTTGGATGGAGTTCCTATGTGAGTATGACATGGAGGTGTATTATATCAAAGGAAAGGAAAAAGTCGTTACAGATGCACTTAGTAGATGACGACATGTGCTTGCATCCTTGACACTATAGTCATACTTGAAAAGCAAGATTATTCAACATCGTCTAGAGGATATAAGGAATTGCAGCAGTTTTTATGAGGGTGCTAGGACATATGTTAGATTCACATGGTTCATTAGAGGGTAGATATTCAGGGTGCATTTTAGAGGTACATGGTTTGCTTTGGTTTCATAAACGCATCTAGGTGCCTAAAGCAGGTTATTTGTGTAGATTCATTCTTACAAAGTTATTTGTGTAGATTCATTCTTACAAAGGCTTATTGAGCCCCATATGCAGCACATCCAGGAGTGAAAAGAATGCACGTTGATATGAGGTAGTTATATTATTAGCCTAGTCTTCGATGGGAAAATAAAAGATTTTGTAGCATGTTTCCTTGAGTGTGCAGGCACATCCAGGAGTTCCTTGAGTGTTACAGGGTCAAGGAAGAGAGTTCTCATCCCATAGGACTCTTACATCCTCATGATATTCCTAAGTAGAAATGGGATGTGATCTCTATGAATTTCATACTAGGACTCCATATGTCTTCTTATCATCATGATGTCATTATGGTCATTGTGGATAATTTGATCAAGGTTGTGCATTTCTCTCCAACCAAGGTTACATATAATGCACAAGTCATCACCAAAGTGTTTATGGAAGAAATTGTTAAATTGCATGGGATTCCGAAGACCATCATCAATGAGAGGGATACCATTTACACATCATTTTTCTGGACTTCCTTTCAGACCGCTTTAGGTAAACAGATTAATTTCGACTCAGCATATCATCTAGAGATAGATGGAAAGACAGAGAGGTTTAATCAGGTACTTGAGGACATGTTGCGGATGTGTGTGATGGACCAACAGAAGAGGTGGGAGGATTACCTAAATTTTGTTGATTTTTCCTAGAAAAACATCTATCATAGTTCCATTGGTATGGCTCCCTACCACGCTTTGTATATTCAACCATACAGGACACCTCTGAGTTAGGAGAGACTAGATGAAAGGATTATTCTTGGACCAGCTTACCTATAGGAATTAAAGCAGTAGGTTGTTCTAATTAGGCATCATCTTCAGTAGGACAGCGCACGCCTGAAGGCATATGTTGACACCAGGAGGACTAATCATCACTTCGCAGTGGGAGACAAAGTCTATTATTGATAGTTCATCCACATATGATCCCAATCCACTATGGAAAGGGTTCTAATCTATCACCTTGTGTTGTAGGGCCTTTTTTATTTTGGAGTTCATCGGTCCTATTTCTCATCACTAGCTTTACCACACACCTTGACGGGCCCTCATGTGATGTATTTAATTTTCTATAACTATGTAGATTATCTACCTGAAATATTCTCATGTTTTGG
>CM034151.1:183019934-183217697 GCA_019776745.2 Taxus chinensis
TCTCAATTACACACCTTACTAAAATAAGAAAAGGTCAATTAAACAAAAAATATGTTTCAAGTGATAATACTTAAACCACTCTATCTCTCCTCAGCATTTGCAATTATTACCCATCCGTGTGGCTGTAGACCATTTTTAAATTATGCCTAGGCTTCACACACTATTTTCCAACTTTTTAAGGTTTTTATCTAAAATATCATTTTTAGTTGTGGTTATACATGACAGTCCCACCTCTTACTTGGTAAGTAAGGAATCAATATTCGCAAGGTGATTCTAGACTGCAACCAATATACTTTCCCTTTTCCAATAATTTGTAATGCCTTATTATTTCATTGATTAGTAACGGTAGCCCATATATCCCATTCTCTAAGCTTAGTTGATATGAGGTAAATAAACTTCGTGACATGGGATTGACAATCATTACCAATTAATTTTTTGTAAAGAATTGTAGCAATTGTTTTCACCATTTATATCTGAAGAATAAGATGTAGCTTATAGGTATGGGGGATTTGTAGTTGATCATCAGCTGCTCCTATTTCTGCCTTTGGTTGGCATGATCCTATTTGTCAATAAAATAATCAATATTCAAATAAATAATCTAAATGAACACTAATGAATTTGAAATTGACGCATACTTTTTGCCTGAATCATCTCATGTGTATTAAAATCTTCTTGATGGGTCCGTTGCTATCAGGCCCATTATCTTCCATCTTAAGTTATATTATTTCAAATTGATAAGTTCCTTGCGCGGACAAGACACTTAGAGAGGAGGGGTTGGAATTCAAAAGGCGATGCAATTTTTATTGTCCACTAGGGGCCATAGGAATTGCATGCCTTTTACAATGTTATTTTCCCTACCCCATTGTTGGCATGTTTGATCGTATGGGTGGAGGGAGTGGTTCTGTTGTTGTACAAATGTGAAGGAATGCATCTGCTGAAAGTGCAAGAAAAATCATTGCAAACCCTTTGTTAAAACTATTAAAACGTGTATAAAGCAATTAAATCATACCTTGTTGAGGGTAATGTGTTGTGGCGCTTGAGGTGGTTGTATTGGAGTATTAATTAACTGTGTTTGAGATTTTTGTTTGGTTGGTATTTCTTTAAGGTGTTGAGAAGATTACAATTGCATGCTAGTGAAAGAGTGAGGAATTTGTGATAGACGATTGCCTTTTATGAGCTGGATATTGTCAAAGTTCCTACCATGTCACCAACAGTCGATTGAATGTCAATTCAATATGGGTCCCTGGTAAATGGGAAATAAAAATTGGAATTTGTAAATAGTAATTAGGGTATATTTCCGGTCATTTAACAACTTCAGAATGCTGTGGTTTCGGAGAGAGAGTGAACTATCCCTTTCAGATTGTGAATCTGCCGATGCCTTACCCTGTTGTTGGCCTCCTTCCTCTTGATGCAGCTTTTTTTGGTGGAAGGGCCTCCAAAAGACTTTTTTGCCAATAGGCATATTTAATCAGATTCCACTCAACATAATTTTAGTCTTATGTTAAATACAAACTTATAATTTGCTCTTGAAAATGGAATCGAAAAATCCTTCCTTGTATCGTTCTGTGGCAAGTAGGGGCATTGTTTTGCTTTTAAATTAAAAAGGAGCTTAATAGGCTAAGGAGATAGTTTTGTGGAGGAATAACTATTTTTGTCCAGAAAGTGAGCATTGTAATGTCAATTTTTATTTTATTCGTAAAAAGGTCACCAATCCATTTTTTCTTCGATAGTTTAAGAATGTATGTAATTCCTAGTTGGTATATCCATTTGATGCCCTGTTTAACAATTATGGCTTAAAGAATGAAATCATATGCAGTAAAGAAAGGGTTGTGCAAAGGCCTTGTGTAATCCACTACCACATCTGATCCTCTAAAGGAGCTGTAAAAGGCCAAAGAGGCAATTTAAAATTAGATAAAAACATTTGGCATATTAGATTACTAGTACATATTACAGTTTATAGATACGAAATTAATAAATTACGTGATTACCGATTAATAGATTTACAGATTACAGATAACATACTACATTATTATTAGCATTTATAGATTATAGATTATGATTAATGATTATAGATTGTAGATTACAGATTACAAGAAGTTACAGGTTAATATCAAAAAATGAAAATGAGGAAATGCCAAAAATCCATTGAAGTAATATTGAAAATAGGATTACAAGATTACTAGATTAATATTGAAAAATTGAACAAATATAAAATGAAAATTGAAAACAGTTTATACGTACAATCCAACTATGGGAAACTGAAAGTAGATTCGGAGGGACTTCTATCAGTTTTGACAAGGGTTTCTTTCATTGTGGAAAATGGGGTAAGTTTTATATGGAACTGGTTTAGTTAAGTGAGATAATAGTCAGCTGTATCACACCAAATTGAAACATACAACCATTGTCCAGAGTAACAGTAAATAGATTGTCCTCTGTATTGTACGAGGAGAGTAGGTAATTCAGAATGTCATGATCTATTTCAAACTAGGGCATCTTAATGAGCCCATGAAAGTCACATGCATCGAATAAATCCTTTTATTTTGAATTCATTTGCAAAACTATTTGAATGTGGGGGCACAACAAGTTCCTGTAGAGTATCTTTCCCTTCAATAAGGCTTGTGGGTTAACTGGATTTTCCAATTGATTTTGGTCTTGAGCTTGGCCTTGGGTTGCACTTGTAGTCATCATTTTACTTGTTGTTGAGCTTGATTGTACCTGAAATTGATTTTTGTAAATGAAATTTTTTGGGATCTGAAGAGTGTAAACGTAAAAATGACTGGCGGGAGGGTATTTATAAGAAAAAATAGGGTTTTGATGCCTTCCTGACGCACAAAAGAAGGTCTGATTATCATGCGTTAGTAAGGCTTCTTGATGCTCAACAACAAGGCCTTCTTAACAAGCGACAAGAAGCCTTCTTGACACGCGATATAAGGTCTTTCTATCACACGTCAGGAATGCTTCTTGACAGGTGACATCAAGGCATCAACATTTACAAAAAAGTTTCCATTTGTGCATTATGTAGTTGCTCTCCCTCAAATTAATAGCAAGTGAAATTTCAGTTCTCAAAAAATGGAAAATTCTCCTTTACGTGAAAGTGGATCCACTTATATTCATTGGGGATTTTCCACCTCCATTTTACCAGCTACTTCTTAAAATATTGAACCCTAATGTATGGTACGCCCCCCATAAAAATAAACCATGCACCACATAGATGACCATAAAAAAACATGATGCGGCAAGGAAAGAACCTCCAGAGGGATTTTTGTCAGTGTTGGAGGATTCATAAGATCCATCAGAAGATAGTGTAATATTTTAGTAAATTCATTGTATCCCTACCATAACAAGATCGTCAAGGTGGCAACATTATTTTGTATGTTGAGGTGATTTTACCAACCAAATCATTTCATCTGGTTCAATAAGAATTAAAAGTAGAGAAATATAATTTTCATTCCACATTATACGTGTTTTCCCAAACCATTCTGTGAAATTCCTAGAACCAAGCCATGGATTACAAGTTAACAGGACTACATACACGCCATTAACATTATAAAGTTCAAGCTCCTCCACATTTCCTCCATTCCATTATATAGTGTTTCTCGGCCACAACGAACAGATTTCCAGGTAATTACATAACAATAATTAGATTGCAAAGAATTTAACTCATAAGAGAAAGAAAATGTAATAAGAAACAACAATTTGTAGTGTGTATTTTAAACGGTAGTTGAGAAATGTTGAGAAAAATGTCTTTTAAAAAAATCAAATTTAGTTTTTTTGTGTTCAACGAGAAGTTGAAGAGATCATTGCATTCTAGAATAACACCTATTTGAAGAGAAGTTGATGGTTAATATTAGAATTATATAAATAGTAGATTTTTAATTGTATGTTAAAATATATATTTCACATATTATGATTATTCATTTTTTAAATCTATTTAACTTTATGTCATATAGTTAAGGGATTTATATCATGATAAATGATTTAATAAACGTATTTGAAAATTTCTTATATTATCAATGTGCAAACCATGATACTATTCATCTTTATTATTGCTATAATAATATTATTATACATAATTTATAAGGCATATAAAAAATTCAGATCTTTACAAAATGTGTTTGAGAGCTATAACTCGCCATAAAATTTAAAAAATGTGCACTATTTACCCTTAGTATTTTATGTACGTTATAAACTCTCTATATAGGTTTAAATTTGACGTGATGAAACATTTTTTAAAAAATAGTGGTTATCTACCTTATAAAGGCACTAAGAGGTATGTTGGTAGTCACAATCATAAATAATATAATAAGATAATAATTAATTACATTAGTCAAAACATAATGAAAAACGCAATGTGATTTTCATCGTGTTAAAAAACACAGTGTGTTTTTCAACTTGTCGAAATACACAATTTGTTTTTCAGTATGTTGAAAAACCTGTAGCGTTTTTTAACAAGATGAAAAACATAATGTGTTTTTCAACATGATTAAAATCACATTGTGTTCTAGATCATTTTTTGACTGATGTAATTAATATTTAGTGATTAACATAGCAAAAACCTTTGTGTTCTTCATCTTGATGAAAAACATAGTGTGTTTTTCAACATGCTGAAAAACGGAGTGTGTTTTTCAGCATGTTGAAAAACACATCCGTTTTCCACAAGTTTTCCTTTATAAAATTAAAAAAATTCAAGTCACACTAGTATGACATTAATATTTGTATTCATATTTGTTAAAATGAACCTTAATAAAATATGTCTTAAAATCCTAACTCAAACATTAATATAAGTATAACTTAAAAATTAATATAATTATAGTTAACCAAAATGAACACTTAATATTATAAGTGCTTGAGACAATTATTAATATTATCGATATGCATAAATAAGTTCTAGATTTGTATCCTAATTTTTTTATCCTAAGAAATTATATAAATTAGAATTAAATTTTCATGTGATCTTCTAACGTTTCGTTGTAATTTCTTTTCTCTTAGCTTTGTTAAATGGAAAAACATTAGAATAAGTTTGATTTTCTAGATTCATTATATTTGTAAATATTATTAATGTTCAGATCATTTGTATATAGAAATATTTTTATTAGTTATTAAATATTGGTAATTTTAAGGTTCTAAATGTATGACGCAAGTTGAAGAAACAAAATTTCTCTGTTGTCATACTCTCAATCTTGTTTCCGTATATGGGGGAAAGTGACTATTGAAAAGATAGGAATCGGTGCATGCTTAAGGGGCTTGCCTATTAGGATGCCACATCGATATTCCCATAGTTGGGTGGTAGATTGTACAAAGGTTTTTAAGTCTTCCCGCTGAAGAGAAATTATTCATACATGAATTTTTCATGTCTATTAGTTTTCTAAAATGTTGTTTTCGTCTCTCTATGTTTTTTCATATTAGATTATGCATATTACTTCTATCTTATAACACACTAACTGTAATCATATGTTTCTTTTTGCATGTGTGGTGTTGTATTTAGTTACTCTTTTGTATAGTGAACATGAATTCCCAGAGATTCATTCCTCCCCATCTTATTGGTAAAATGAAGATATACAGAAATAGGAGCCTCCACACAAACTGAAGAAGATAAGATTTCGTAAAGAAAGTCATAAACTTGCCTCAGTTTCATAAAATAGTGCACAATTTATAAATTATATGTATATTTTAGACAGTTTAGTATGTCATTTAATACTATTTGTTTATAATGTATAGTAAATAATTTTTATTCCAATTCAAATGTTTTGCACCATTTCTAAGTTTCAAATAAAATTGTGAAAGTTCTAGACAATATAATATTGAGTTTGTACTATCCAAAAAAATTGAAATACATGCATTGTTGGATATTTAAAATGCTACTTATTTCTATTTTTTAATAATATACAGTAACAAAATATAATAAAACTATAGTTGTAGATAATCTACACTACTATAAGTTACTCACTGATGGTAAATCCTTTAAAAAGGTAAAAAATATAATCATGAATATTATACATCACCTCCAAGATTAATGTTTTCTGTTGATAATCTGCATAATAACCCGAATATTATTTATGAATATTTAATGAAACCAAAAATAATTACAATCATTAATCAAGTCTCTCTATAAATAATCAATAAATTGAAATTATTTTTTGTTGATAGTCCACAATACACTAGTTTTGAGAACAAAATTGTGAATTATCTAAAATAAATTAGTGTCTTCTCTAAAATATTTAATAGATATTTCACAGTATAATTGTTATTACCAAAAAACAACACCCTCCGATTTTTCATTCCTGTGTGATTGAGAAACCGGTGATTTTAGGTAACATTGGATCATCTCTCAATATGTGGGACTTGTGGGGTTGAGATGATCCTCCATAGAAGATTGGTTCCTTCTCTGAAACTACCTGCCACAAGCTACTCTCAGTGTAGGCAAGGCTTTTTAATCCTAATCTAACTTTCCAATGGACCAGGGAGAGAGAGTGCATAAAAACCAAAGCCTATACTAAAGCAGTGATACACCAGAAAAGGAGGGTATGATAATAACTTTCTAGTGTGTGAAAAAATGAATCAAAGTGCATACTAGAGGGGATGATAAAAATTCTCCACAGTCTAGAAACTACATTCACAATGATATTTCATACACACACAATGATAATGAATCCCTGAAAGAGCATAAAATAGGAACAATATATTTGCAAAGAGGTTGAAGAGGCAAGAAGAATGGAAACAAACACAACATGGGAACATACATCCACAAACTTGCATCTATTGCTTCACTGATATGCATAGTTTAATCTATTATGAAATAAGGGCTTGGATCACCATGCAAGGAGTCCACTACAAGGGCTTGCAGTACATTGGCTTCACAAAATCAATGTGACATATTTTTTCTACACAAAACTACCCTCTTCCTTTTGCATTGAGCCTAAAATTCTTATTTATAGAGTTTTTAGAGGAGAGAGAAAGGGAGAAATGAAAATCCCAAAATCTTCCTTCTAATGACATGAAAGATGCCATAAATGATATGAAATGATGGTTTTTTTCTTGCAAAAAGATCCCCATGTTGTCCCACAACTTGCAGCAGTTAAAAATATATGCCCATGCTTCATTAAATGTTCTGACAACCACTAATGAAATCATTTTCCAGAACCTGGCCACATTTTCAAAAAACTCAGCATCAAAACTTCATTAATTTCTTCATTTCTTATTTTTTGTGCATCAGAATCAGAATTGCGATTCCAAAGAGACCAATTTTGTGTGATTTTGTTGATAATTACAAAATTTATGGCTTTCTAAGTGTGAGAAGTTATTTTGAGTTTACCTTGTCGCGTCTACATGGGATAGAAAACTGGGATTTGCAGCTACCTTATCTTTGAATAAAATTTCGGGGTCGAAACCATGCTCTTTAATTATCCACGTTAGTGTAATGTTTTGTTTGTTAACTAAAACAATATTTTCTTACAAATTTGTTGCTGCAGGTAAACTGTTCTTCGCGGTTTCCAAGTGAACTTAAAACACCTTTGCTTGACTCTTAAAATTTTCATATTTCAACTGCACACAAAAAAGTGATCTCAATTAAACATATTACTAAAATAAGAAAAGGTCAAATTAACAAAAAATATTGTTTCAAAGTGATAATACTTACAACCACTCTATCTCTCTCAGCATTTGCAATTGTTACCAAATCCTTGTGCTTAGACCATTTGTTAAATTATGCCTAGGCTTCAGAACTAATATTTTCCAACTTTTTAATGCTTTATCTAAAATATCATCTTTATAGTTGTTGTTATACGTGACAGTCCCACCTCTTACTTGGGTAAGTAAGGAATCGATATTCGCAAGTTGATTCTAGACTGCAACATATAAACTTTCCCTTTGCCAATAATTTTGATAATGACTTATTATTTCATTGATTAGTACTGTATCCCATCTATCCCATTCTATAGGCTAACTGATATGAGGTACAATAAACTTTGTGACATGGGATTGACAATCATTACCAGTTAAGTTTTATAAAGGAAATTGTAGCAATTGTTCACCATTTATAGCTGAAGAAGAAGATGTAGCTAGAGAGGTATGGGGGATTTGTAGTTGATCATCAGTTGCTACCTATTTCTACCTTTGGGTGGCATGATCCTATTTGTAATAAAATAAATCAATATTCAAATAAATAAATCTAAAATGAAAACTAATGAAAGTTGAAATTGAAGTATACCTTTTGGCCTTGAATCATTTCATGTGTATTAAAAGATCCTGATGGGTGGTTGCTATCAATGCCCAATTAATCTTCATCTAAATTTATATTATTTAAAATTGATAAGTTCGTTACACTGGACAAGCCACTTAGAGAGAGGGTTGGAATTCAAAAGGAGGAGGCAATGTTTATTGTCCCACTAGGGGCCATAGGAATTGGCATGCTTTTACCAATGTTATTTTTCCCTAAACCTATTGTTGGCATTTTGAATCGTATTGGTGGAGGGCGTGGTTCTGTTGTTTGTAAAAAATGTGAAGGAATGCAATGTGCTGAAAAGTGCAAGAAAAATCATATGAAAAACTATTAAACTATTAAAACATGTATTTAAGAAATTAAATCATACCTTGTTGAGGGGTAATGTGTTGCGGAGCTTGAGGTGGCTATGTTGGAGTATTAATTGGCTGTGTTTGAGATGTGTGTGGTTGGTATTTCTTTATAGGTTGTTGAGTAGAGACAATTGCATGCGACTGCACTGAGTGAGTTGGTGAAGACGATTGACTTTTAGAAGCCTGGGTATTGTCCAAAGTTTCTGTAATGTCACCAACAGTCGATTGAATTTCAATTCAATATGGTAAATGGTAAATTGGAAATAAAAAATGGGAATTTATAAATAGTAAATGTTAGGGTATTACGTCTCTGTCATTTAACAAATTCAAATGCTTGGCAGTTCGGAGATGAGTGAACTTCCATTTCAGATTTTTAATCTGCCGATGCCTTAGCGTGTTGTTGGCCTCTTCCTCTTGATGTAACTTTTTTTGGTTGAAGGGCCTCCAAAAGCCTTTTTTGCAAATACTCAATATTTAATAAGATTCTAGATGAACATAATGTTAGTATTATGTTGAAATACAAACTTATAACTATTGCTCTTGAAATGGAATCGAAAAATCCTTCATTGTATCGTCTGTGCAAGTAGGAATTGGTTTGTCTTTTAAATTAAAAAGAGCCTTATAATAAAGGCTAAGGAGATAGTTTGTGGAGTGAATAACTAGTTTTTCAAAAAGTGATGCATTTGTAATGTCAATTTTTATTTTATTCGATAAAAATGTGCACCAATCAAATTTTTTCTTTCTGATAGTTGCAAGAATGTATGTAATATCCTAGTTTGGTATATCCATTTGATGGCCCTGTTAAACAATTATGGCTTGAAAGAATGAAATCATAGCAGCAAGAAAGTGGTGTGCAATTCCTTGTGTATCCACACCACATCTTAATCTATTAACATGAGCTGCAAAAGGCCAAAAAGACAATTTAATTAATATAAAAAGCATATTACAGATTACAGATTACATATTACAAATTATAAATTACTGATTAAAGATTATAGATTACAGATTACAGATTACAGATTATAGATTACATTTTATAGATTATAGATTATAGATTACAGATTACAGATTACAGGTTAATATCGAAAAATGAAAATTGATAAATGCCAAAAATCCATTGGAATTAATATTGAAAATAGATTACAGATTAATATTGAAAATTGAAAATATGAAATGAAAATTGAAAACAGTTTATACGTACAATCAACATGGAAACTGAAATTAGATTCGAGGTACTTCTTATCGATTTTGACAAGGGTTTCTTTCATTGTGAAAATGGGGTAATTTTTATATGGAATGTTTATTAAGTGATAAATATCAGTTGTATCGACACCAAAGTGAAATATACAACCATTTTCCACAGTAACAGTAAACAGATTGTCCTCTTTATTGTACGAGGAGAGTAGGTAATTTAGAATGTCATGATCTATTTCAAACTGGGGCATCTTAATGAGCCCATGAAAGTCACATGCATTGAATAAATCCTTGTATTTTGAATTCATTTGCAAAACTATTTGAATGTGGGGGCACAACAAGTTCCTGTAGAGTATCTTTCCCTTCAATAAGGCTTGTGGGTTAACTGGATTTTCCAATTGATTTTTCTCTTGAGCTTGGCCTTGGGTTGCACTTTTAGTCATCATTTTACTTGTCCTTGAGCTTGATTGTACCTGAAATTGATTTCTGTAAACAATTTTTTTTGGGATTTGAACAGTGTAAACATAAAAATGACCAGTGAGAGGGTATTTATAAGAAAAAATAGGGTTTTTATGCCTTCTTGACGCACAAAATAAGGCCTTCTTTCACGCGTCAAGAATCCTTCTTAACAAGCGACAAGAAGCCTTCCTGACATGCGACAGAAGGTCTTTCTATCACACGTCAGGAATGCTTGTTGACAGGCGACATCAGGGCATCAACATTTACATAAATTTTTCCATTTGTGCACTATGTAGTCGCTCTCCATCAAATTAATAGCAGGTGAAATTTCAGTTCTCAAAAAATTGAAAATTCTCCTTTACGTGAAAGTGGATCCACTTATATTCATTGGGGATTTTCCACCTCCATTTTACCAGCTGCTTATTAAAATATTGAACCCTGGTGTAAGGTACGCCCCCATAAAAACATACCATGCACCACATAGATGACCATAAAAAAACATGATGTGGCAAGGAAAGAACCTCCAGAGGGATTTTTGTCAGTGTTAGAGGATTCATAAGATCCATTAGAAGATAGTGTAATATTTTACTAAATTCGTTGTATCCCTACCATAACAAGATTGTCAAGGTGGCAACATTATTTTGTTTGTTGAGGTGATTTTACCAACCAAATCATTTCATTTGGTTCAATAAGCATTAAAAGTAGAGAAATCTAATTTTCATTACACCTTGTACGTGTTTTCCCAAACCATTCTGTGAAATTCCTAAAACCAAGCCGTGGATTACAAGTTAACAGGACTACATACATGCCATTAACATTATAAAGTTCAAGCTCCTCCACATTTCCTCCATTCCATTATATAGTGTTTCTCCACCACAACGAACAGATTTCCAGGTAATTACATAACAATAATTAGATTGCAAATAATTTAACTCATAAGAGAAAGAAAATGTAATAACAAACAACAATTTGTAGTGTGTATTTTAAACGGTAGTTGAGAAATGTTGAGAAAAATGTTTATTTAAAAAAATCAAATTTAGTTTTTTTGTGTTAAGTGAGAAGTTGAAGAGATCATTGCATTCTAGAATAACACCTATTTGAAGAGAAGTTGATGGTTAATATTAGAATTATATAAATACTAGATATTTAATTATATGTTAAAATATATATTTCATGTATTATGATTATTGTTTTTTTTAAATCTATTTAACTTTATGTCATATAGTTAAGGGATTTATATCATGATAAATGATTTAATAAATGTATTTGAAAATTTCTTATATTATCAATGTGCAAACCATGATACTAATCATCTTTATTATTGCTATAATAATATTATTATACATAATTTATAAGGCATATAAAAAATTCAGATCTTTACAAAACATGTTTGAGAGTTGTAACTCGCCATAAAATCTAAGAAATGTGCACTATTTACCCTTAGTATTTTATGTACATTATAAACTCTCTATATAGGTTTAAATTTGACGTGATGAAACATTTTTTTTAAAATAGTGGTTATCTAACTTATAAAGGCACTAAGAGGTATGTTGGTAGTGACAATCATAAATAATATAATAAGATAATAATTAATTACATTAGTCAAAACATAATGAAAAATGCAATGTGATTTTCATCGTGTCAAAAAACACAGTGTGTTTTTCAACTTGTCGAAATACACAATTTGTTTTTCAGTATGTTGAAAAACCTGCAGTGTTTTTTAACAAGATGAAAAACATAATGTGTTTTCCAACATGATTAAAGTCACATTGTATTCTAGATCATTTTTTGACTGATGTAATTAATATTTAGTGATTAACATACGAAAAACCTTTGTGTTTTTCAACATGCTGAAAAACGGAGTGTGTTTTGTAGCATGTTGAAAAACACATCCGTTTTCCACATGTTTTCATTTATAAAATTATAAAAATTCAAGTCACACTAGTATGACATTAATATTTGTATTCATATTTGTTAAAATGAACCTTAATAAAAAAAAATTTAAAATCCTAACTCAAACATTAATATAAGTATAACTTAAAAATTAATATAATTATAGCTAACCAAAATCAACACTTGATCTTATAAGTGCTTGAGATGATTATTAATATTATCTATATGCATAAATAAGTTCTAGATTTGTATCCTGATTTTTTTTATCCTAAGAAATTATATAAATTAGAATTAAATTTTCTTGTGATCTTCCAACGTTTCATTGTAATTTATTTTCTCTTAGCTTTGTTAAATGGAAAAACATTAGAATAAGTTTGATTTACTGGATTCATTATATTTGTAAATATTATTAATGTTCAGATCATTTGTATATAGAAATATTTTTATTAGTTATTAAATATTGGTAATTTTAAGGTTCTAAATGTATGATGCAAGTTGAAGCAAAAAAATTTCTCTGTTGTCATACTCTCAATCTTGTTTCGGTATATGGGGGAAAGTGACTATTGAAAAGCTAGGAATCGGTGCATGCTTAAGGGGCTTGCCTATTAGGATGCCACATCGATATTCCCATAGTTGGGTGGTAGATTGTACAAAGGTTTTTAAGTCTTCCCGCTGAAGAGAAATTATTCATACATGAATTTTTCATGTCTATTAGTTTTCTAAAATGTTGTTTTCGTCTCTCTATGTTTTTTCATATTAGATTATGCATATTACTTCTATCTTATAACACACTAACTGTAATCATATGTTTCTTTTTGCATGTGTGGTGTTGTATTTAGTTACTCTTTTGTATAGTGAACATGAATTCCCAGAGATTCATTCCTCCCCATCTTATTGGTAAAATGAAGATATACAAAAATAGGAGCCTCCACACAAACTGAAGAAGATAAGATTTTGTAAAGAAAGTCATAAACTTGCCTCAGTTTCATAAAATAGTGCACAATTTATAAATTATATGTATATTTTAGACAGTTTAGTATGTCATTTAATACTATTTGTTTATAATGTATAGTAAATAATTTTTATTCCAATTCAAATGTTTTGCACCATTTCTAAGTTTCAAATAAAATTGTGAAAGTTCTAGACAATATAATATTGAGTTTGTACTATCCAAAAAAATTGAAATACATGCATTGTTGGATATTTAAAATGCTACTTATTTCTATTTTTTAATAATATACAGTAACAAAATATAATAAAACTATAGTTGTAGATAATCTACACTACTATAAAGTTACTCACTGATGGTAAATCCTTTAAAAAGGTAAAAAATATAATCATGAATATTATACATCACCTCCAAGATTAATTTTTTCTGTTGATAATCTGCATAATAACCCGAATATTATTTATGAATATTTAATGAAACCAAAAATAATTACAATCATTAATCAAGTCTCTCTATAAATAATCAATAAATTGAAATTATTTTTTGTTGATAGTCCACAATACACTAGTTTTGAGAACAAAATTTTGAATTATCTAAAATAAATTAGTGTCTTCTCTAAAATATTTAATAGATATTTCACAGTATAATTGTTATTACCAAAAAACAACACCCTCCGATTTTTCATTCCTGTGTGATTGAGAAACCGGTGATTTTAGGTAACATTGGATCATCTCTCAATATGTGGGACTTGTGGGGTTGAGATGATCCTCCATAGAAGATTGGTTCCTTCTCTGAAACTACCTGCCACAAGCTACTCTCAGTGTAGGAAAGCCTTTTTAATCCTAATATAACTTTCCAATGGACCAGGGAGAGAGAGTGCATAAAAACCAAAGCCTATACTAAAGCAGTGATACACCAGAAAAGGAGGGTATGATAATAACTTTCTAGTGTGTGAAAAATTGAATCAAATTGCATACTAGAGGGGATGATAAAAATTCTCCACAGTCTAGAAACTACATTCACAATGATATTTCATACACACACAATGATAATGAATCCCTGAAAGAGCATAAAATAGGAACAATATATTTGCAAAGAGGTTGAAGAGGCAAGAAGAATGGAAACAAACACAACATGGGAAGATACATCCACAAACTTGCATCTATTGCTTCACTGATATGCATAGTTTAATCTATTATAAAATAAGGGCTTGGATAACCATGTAAGGAGTCCACTACAAGGGCTTGCAGTACATTGGCTTCACAAAATCAATGTGACATATTTTTTCTACACAAAACTACCCTCTTCCTTTTGCAATGAGCCTAAAATTATTATTTATAGAGTTTTTAGAGGAGAGAGAAAGGGAGAAATGAAAATCCTTAAATATTCCTTCTAATGACATGAAAAATGCCATAAATGATATGAAATGATGGTTTTTTTCTTGCAAAAAGCTCCCCGTGTTGTCCCATAACTTGCAGCAGTAAAAAATATATGCCCATGCTTCATTAAATGTTCTGACAACCACCAATAAAATCATTTTCCAGAACCTGGCCACATTTTCAAAAAACTCAGCATCAAAACTTCATTTCTTATTTTTTGTGCATCAGAATCGGAATTGCGATTCCAAAGAGACCAATTTTGTGTGATTTTTTTGATAATTACAAATTTTATGGCTTTCTGAGTGTGAGAAGTTATTTTGAGTTTACCAGGGATTTCTTGACTTTAAAGGGACTAGGAATTCAATTTCTTACATAGAGAATTTCGTGCCCTTTCTGATGCTTTGTTTCTTGCAAAAATCTCCCCATGTTGTCCCATAACTTGCAGCAGTAAAAACTGTATGCCTATGCTTCATTAAATGTTCTAATAACCACCAATAAAATCATTATTCTGAACTTGGCCACATTTTCAAAAAACTCAGTATCAAAACTTTTCTAATTTCTTCATTTCTTAGACTCGGAATCATGATTCCAACAAGACCAATTTTGTGTGCTTTCATTATGATTACAAAAGTTATGGATTTCTGATTGTGAGAAGCTATTTTGATTTTACCAGGGATTTCTTTCCTTTTAAGGGAATAGGAATTCAATTTATTACATAGAGAATGTCATGCCCTTTTTGAAAAGTCAAATTTTGTGAAAATCGAAGCTCTAGATCAAAATTTATGACCGTTTGAAGTTCGGGGATCGGGTATTCCACTTGACCTTTGTATGGCAGGTATGCAGCTTTTCGGGGAGATCATTTCCCGAAAGGCACTCAAATCGTACGAGAATTTTTTTTCCACCTTTTATGATTCCTTCTTTGTGTGGATGTTTCAGTGATTTTGGGTCCGAGCTGCATAAGTGTCCCGCATGCTGTCCATTCCTCCCTTTTCCGCATCACCCGATTCAAGATTTTCTATCCCACAGGTTCACCATTGACCAAACCGCGAGGGTAATTGAATTTTGGTTTACCCACTTTGCTTTGAGTGTGGTGATTTTGGATTTTCGGAGCCCGCCCATACTTTTCTCCCAAATGTCTTGCGGACTGCGCCGGACAAAAAATTTCAAATTTTCCACATTTCGCTTGCTTGCGGCTATTTCGGCTTTTTTGGCCCCGAATTTCCTAGACACTTTTTTACACCATCTCTGACATTCTCTGAGTTTCTTTCTCATGTGGAAAAATTGGTGATTTCAAGCCTGACTATCCCACGTGTTCCTGTGCGTCTTGGGACGTGCCAATTTTATTTTTCTGCAAACCACTATTATCTTAACATTTCAGCCACAAACTTGGTACAACGAACCCTGGTATGATCTGCATTGGTTCCATCCATAGCCCCCAGACCCGCAATGCACTAAAACAAGCCCTTGATTTCATTTTTTCAAATTTTTGTCAATTTTCACTAACTCCTTAGATTTTTCTTTTGATAGGGAGTTTATAGAAAAGCCAAAGGATACCTTAAAACTTGTTTTTGGGTCTTGAACAATTTCCTCTTGCTCAAGCATGAAGATATTGTGCAAGTTATCAAAATTACCTTGGGGGGTGAATTTGGGATAACAATAATAAAAGTAAAATTTAGGAAATTAAAATATCTATATTCATAATATCATATAAGACAAACTATTATATTTGGAATATCCATATTTTTAAAATTTCATTGTGGAAAAATCACATTTTTCAATTTAAATGTTTTGAAATATCTATATTCTATAATTTCCATTTGTAAGTTCACTTTTTAGAAAAACATAATTATAAATGTATAAAATTTAAGGGTTTTATTTTTTTCGCACTATATATGAAACACCACTTAATACCTTGCTTAACTCTTATTGTTAATTACACTAGGCAAGGGTGAATATGCTTTATATTTTCACACATTTTATTATTTTATTAGTGTTTAATGATTATGTTTTGGCATGCATAAATGTATATGTATATTTTAAAGATGTTATTAATATTTTAATATTGTAATTTTCTAATTTCTAACTTAAGTTTTAAATAAATATGTTTTTGTTTATTTAGTTTTTTATTTTTAGTTAAATCTAATAATTTCTATTTTAAATACAATATTTTTGAAAATATAATTTTTTAATTAAAATATTAATCATAAAATATATTATTATACAATGTGAATTATATTTATAAATGTAAATGTTAAATTATTTATTAGAAGTTTCTCTCAAAATTGATTAATTGTATTTGAAATAATATTAAAATTGTAAACAAAAAAAATTATTATTAAAATTATAATATTGTAAAAGTTTCAAAATTGTTAAATAGTTATAATTAAAATCTATGGACATGCATATGAATTTATTATTATTGGGAATTATCATTAGAATTGTGGGAAATGTCACAATTATATAAAAAAATAACTTTTCATTGTGGATTTTGTCATAATCTTTGTCACACTATATTTATTCAAAGTCTTTGGCACATTATCTTAATTTTGTCACATTATAGATTATCATATTGTGATATGGTTGTACACTAGAAGTAGTAGAT
Source organism: Taxus chinensis (assembly GCA_019776745.2). Taxonomy (NCBI): domain Eukaryota; kingdom Viridiplantae; phylum Streptophyta; class Pinopsida; order Cupressales; family Taxaceae; genus Taxus; species Taxus chinensis. The sequence goes on from CM034151.1 coordinate 183,036,982, forward strand.
AGTCCTGTAAATTGTTGTTTCTTGAATTAGCCAAAAATTCAGATAGTTCCAATGAATTAACATGGTATTCATGTTGATGATGATCAACCACAACTGAAAATTCATTTTGAAAAGTATGAAATAATTGTTTCAGTAACGATGCCAACTACATGTAATAATTGTTAAGATGGAAAGGAGGACAAAATGGAAAAGCATGTATGATATTCTTGTCCAAGAGATAACAGAGGAAAAGATTCAATTTTTGAATGAATACTTGGAGTGGACCACAATTGGCGATAAGCCTAAAATCAACCTTTGTGCAGCCTTCCCACTTGCAAGACTAGAGGCATTTTTAATGGGAGAAGGTTTTGTAGATAGTTCTAAGACTAATTTCTTCTACACACATCACAAAGTATCCAATATAGTTGACCCTAAACAACATAAAATGAAGAAATATTCGAGGTTCGAACCTTTTCTACTAATTCTTTTTTGTATGTGTTATTCATTAACATTTGTATAACATTTTGATGTTAATGTTTTTAATTGTAGATACTGGTGTTCATATGGTCTAGAGGACAATATAAATAAGCTGAAAATAGGTGAAAGAGTGAGCAATCATCAAATTAAAATAGTTATCCAATGTCACTTCAATGTGAAGGTTTTTTATGGGATACCAACAATGGTGATAATAATATACAATAATTTGTTTCACTATGATATAAATGGTGAGTGTTGTCATGGTTTTAATGAAACTAACTTTAATGACCTCTGTGTTGTTGTTGCCACATACTTGTAAATGAATGCAAAAGCTACATTAAGAGTCTTCTATTGATGGGTGTTTCCGTGGACACATTGTATGAAAAACATATAGAGGATCGATCCTTAGTGGGTATATTGAGCAAGAGGGACCAATTCCTAACAAGAAAGGATTTGATGAATGCATTTAAATGAGTTCACTCTAAAAGGTATAAAAAGAAAATTGGTGATGCCATGAGTGTGAAATTATGGCATGAGGAGGAAAGAGACATTTTTTTCTACTATCAATGGCCAAATGGAACCACTGTTCCATTCATTATGGGGTTGCAAACACCATGGATGTGTGAGATAATTTTTCAGCATTTGCACAATCCCATAATGTCAATGGATTTGACATTTTCTATGAAAAAATATCATGTAAGTAATTGAAATGAATTTTTAAATGATTCATTATTTTTGTATCATTAATAATATTCCCTTCCTGTTACATTAAAATCCATGCTAACCTTTGATTCTATATTCCTTGTAGCACTAATTATACACATTACTTGTTTTCAATCAAAAAAAAGGCTAGGGTGACTATAGCATGGGCGATTTCATCAAGAAATAATATTGAAGACATTTATGGGTGGTTAGAGGAAGTCCATAAATGTGGAAATCTTCTTCATGATGATTGGAAGATCAATTCATTGATTATGGATGATGCTTCAGTAGAAATCCAAGCCATCAAGTGTTTTTTTGGTTATCATGTATTGTTATGAATATAACATGTGCACAAGGCATGGTTGAAAAACATGCACTGATATTGTAGCAAGGAGTCGAGGTCAAATATTTTCAAGAGACTAGGTACCATCATGTATGGTACAAGAATAAATAGAGATCAAACCTTTCGAATGATTCGGGAATTCTTCAAAAAAATCAAAGATGAAACTCAGTTCTTAGAGTACTTGAAGAAGAAATGGTGTGAGAGAGAAGAACGTATCGATGAGTATGAGCCTCCACGTGTTTCTTTCTTAATTTTCATCTGCAATAATTACTCATGGTTCATAGTGTCACTGATATCCAATCTGTGTGACTTGATAGCTATGTGCGAAACAAATTTTAGGAACTTCACCCACGTAAATCAAGAAACAAACCCATCCATCTAGGTCTACCATTGTTTTATGAAGACCAAATACTTGTGTAATAGACAAAAAAATGCACTCGCTGGATGCACCATTTATTCTACACACTTGTGTGAGTGTTATGGCCATTTTACAAACACAAGAGAAAGTTGCAACAATTTGGATTCTTGACCAACTTCAAAAAAGAAAGATAACTATTAACAGTGGTTGAGAGAGAAAAAAGTATAACAATTATTACATGTAGTTGGCATTCAAAACAAAATGCCAATGGTCAAAGGATAATATTATCTCTCATGTTTATAAAAAAAATAAACACCGGGTTAGAGTATGCAACTCCTTTAATAACTCATAGTCAACATAGAAAATATTCATTCATGTAAATCAGTAACCCAAGCTTATCAGTGCACTCTCTATTATTTTTATCAGCTACATAGACTTGAATCTTCATTGAAGGGGTGTTTATTCCTAAGAGATAATGCATATATTACCTTATTATCCTTCCCAAACCTAGCATAGGTTTATCAAACTATATTTTCACATAAGCAAACATCATCAAAAGAGAGACATGATGATCAAATGGTGAGCATATAAGGGACGCGGATAAATTTTAAAGTATCCATCCCCAGGAATAAATTCCATGAAGAGTCTAAAAAAATCCCCTAAGGCATCAAATATCATTCTCAAAGTAATGGACATAAAATGCATTCATCACAGATTCACGTAAAATAACCCAAAAAGCTAATCCTTAATATTTATCTATGATTTAAAATGTAAAAAGAATAATAAAGTTAAGTATCCCTGCAACCATCGGTATACAGGCAATAATAAGAGAAAGTGAAAGGTCAAGTTCCAAAACCATTTACAGAACCAAATCTAGTAAGGGATCATCCTAAGAAGCAACTAACATAGGAGAGAAACTAAAACCATAACTTGGAAGATGAGAATCGATAGAAAAACAATAAAATAACCCCAAGCAATAGCCACTTTAGTAAATAAAAGAAAATTTCTTTCATGTTATGGTTAATGTTAGCATAGTAGACAGATGAGAAGAAATTATCATGCCTAGAAAATATGTCCACATGCTCAATGCATCTGACATGGCCTTAGATGAAGAAACTTAGCGAAGCTTCCACGTTTTTACCTATTGGGTGCCCAAAACAGTCCATGGCTTCACGTTTTGGCATAGGCAAGGGGTTTGCAACAGGGCTTGCAGGCTCAAACACCAACCCATCACATATATTTTCTAGAGTTTCAGTTCCTTGCTAGAAAAAACCAACTGAAAACCCTCCACTAGTTTAATGTGGCCAACAACCAAGGAAAAGGGAACTCTACAAGTTTACTATGCACAATCTGTTCATGTTGAAAAAATTTCTCGCCACATTTGTGCATGTGAAAACTTATTGATTTACAACCTTTGTCATTCTCTCCTTCCCTTTGTTGTGCCTGCTTGACCCTTGTGGCCATTTTTAATTGGTTCCTAGCTTGTAAATCTCTTAAGGGTTTGTACCAAAATTATTCAGAGCCTCTTGCAACCCAAAGGGAAAGTGGAACACTTGACCCTCGAACTTCAAACAGTCATAAATTTTGACTCAGAACTCTGATTTTCAAAATATTAGACTTTTCAAAAAGGGCACGAACTTTGATTTATTATTTTAAATAAGATTAGGTGGGTGAAAAGAAAAGAAACATCTCTAGCTCCGTAAAATTAAACGATAAATCCCATGAAATGCAAGAAATCTCTGGAAAACTTAAAATAGCTGCTCACACTCAGAAGACCATAACTTTTGCAATTCTCAACATATTTTCAAAAAATTGGTCTCGTTGGAATATTTAATTTGAACACGACAAAAAAAAATCACGAAACACATAAATTAATGAAGTTCTGATGAATATTTTAAGGAAAATGTGCTAGGTTATTAAAAATGATTTTATTAGTGTTTAAAGTTGCATTTAATGAAGCACGAGAAAACGCTTTTCACTTCTTAAAGTCATGGGACAGCATGGGGATCCTTTTTCAAGAAACCCAACATCATTACACTTCATTTATTACCTATTGAAAGTGGTTCAAATGTATATTTTGGGATTTCAATCTTCCCTCTTCCAAACTCTATAAATTGGCATACTAGACTCATTGTAAAGGGGATAATTTTTAAGTAGAAAAACTCTGTCATTTTGGTTTTGTGAATCCAATGTGTTGTAGGACCTTTAATTATAATCCTTGCATGGTCATCTAGGCCCGTATTTTGTAACAGATTGAACTGTGCATATCATGAAGCAATAGATGCAAGTTTGTGAATGTATTTTTCCCTTGTTGTGTTTGTTTGCATTCATCTTGCCCTTTCAACCTCATTACAAATATATTGTGTCTATTTTATTCTCTTGTAGGGATTCATTATCATTGTGTGTGTAAGAAATTTTGTTGTGAATGTAGTTGCTAGACTGTGGGTAAATCTCATCACCCTCTCTAGTACATGTACTTTGCTTCCATTTTTCACACATTTGAAAGCTATTCTCATTCCATCATTTTTTGGTGTATCACCACTCTTAGTGTAGGATTTTTGTTCATGCACTCTCTTTCCCTAGTCCCTTGGAAATTTACATTAGGATATGATAGTTTACCTGCATTAGAGTATATTGTGGCATGTAGTTTAGGAGGAAGAACCAACTTTATCTGGAGGTCTATCTCAAGTAACAAGTCCCACAACTTGGAGATACTACCCATGTTACCTAGTCACATCGTGAGCTCAAGCACACACACTCGTGAAAATCAAAGGGTGTTGTGATTCGTTGATAACGGTTCCTTGTTCTTACGGTCACATCCTTGCACCCCCTAACTAATGCATCTATTATGGGATCCTCTCTTCTTGTGATTTCTTCTTATAAATGCCAAGACAATACTAAATATTAATAACTTCCTTTTCTTTCAAACCCCTCTGAAATCACACACCATTCTACAATATAATCATGTTCTTGTTCAAAAATTTAGATCTTATATCTATCAATTCCATTAAGACCATCGAGATAAATGGAGTGTCATGTGATCAGGAAACAAACTTAAAAATATGGGAGATAGTGAGCGAAGATTAAACTTGCGAGAAATATAATAATGAAAATGTGTGAAGAAATTACAATATTGACGTGAGCTAGTCAATAAAGACCAAAAATATATTAAATTAGAGACACCATGAGGTGGTGGTTTCTCATCCATGTTTACATTTTCTATAATAAATAGTACAAAATTTCTCTCCACATATAATTTTTTTCAAGTTATTTTATTATTTTTTGATATTTTAAAATATTATATTACTTTGTAGTTAAATATTTCTTTGAAATAAAAAATGAGTGCATACTTAGAGGAAAAAAATTATTTAGATTGTTAAATAATTTATTTAGATGATATACACATTTCTTTATAGTATATTATTTAATGTATAAACATGATGTTTATTTTCTTGAAATATATTCCCATTTAATAATAAAATTATATATTTATGTGTGTTTTTTAATTAGATAATTCACATAAAGTTTTTTTAACAGAATGTGAAATTGGTTGCTAATAGTAACTTTTCTACATTTTTTAAAAGATAATTTCAAAATTAATTATTGTGGAAATCAAATTGTAGCTTCCACCTACATGTTTTATGTGGTAAAGACAATTGTAGAAAAAAATTGTTGAAATTTCCACAAATAAAACATTGATAACAGATACGAAATTTAAAATTGTGGAATTTCTAAAAAGATTTAATTTATAGTAAAATTACATTGTGGTGAAAATTGAGGAATACTACCAAAAACAAAAATTGTAGAAATGTTACAAACATAAAAAAATGTGGAAAATGTACAATTAAAAACATGGAGGTTACCTATAAATCTTATGAATTGTGGAAAAATTACAATAATATACCAAAATGTGGATTAGCTACACTTCCAATGCCACAATTTTAATTTTTGGAGTACTATATAATGACAAAAATATTTTTCAAATATTGTAGTAAAATATTTAATATCTTGTAGTGATTTCTAGTTGAGGAGAGAGGGTGACGAGGGGAGGAATGAGGAGAGGGGGAAAAACAACGATGATGAATGGGGGAGGGATGGGGGGAGCTAGACTGGTAAGTTATTTAATGTTCTCATTCAATTTTCTGTATTCTTTTTCGGTAAACTTAAGATAAAATTATTAATTCAATTGACATTGTTGTTATTTCAGGTTTTTCCTGATGGGGTCTAACTAAAGTTAATGTGAGATAATATAGTTATTACAGGAGGATTTATTTGTGATAGTAGCCCACATGCGGTGTGTCATGGCAAGAGACTCCCACCATTTATTGTTAAGGTCATAATTTCAAAGGCCATTGTTCCCACTACTGCGTTTCCCTACCCTACGACATTTGTAGGCACTTTGGCAGTGTGTGTCAAAGGGTTTGCGATATGGGATGTTAGAGATATGATAGTAGAAACTCCTTATGAAGAGGAAAGTAGATGTAATGCATGATTTAATTTAATTAATTTTTTAACTGAATGATTCATCTATGTTAACTTATTTACTAAATGGTTGGATTTTAGGATGATATGGTATTGGTTGCAAATGAGAGAGTGCACCATACTTGGATGCAAACATCTAATGCCCCCCATCCTTGGGATCACACCTAATTCCATTCATTGAGATGAGAAGAAGTGTATTAGATTTTATGATTCAATATTTTTTTCTTGTTTCCAATAGGCAGTGAAGGATATAACAAAATTTATTGTATAACATTGCTTACGAGGACTTTGATTACTATAGATGTGTATATGACGATGTTGTTACTTTAATGTGTTTATGTACTAGTGTTTTATGTTTACGATTTAGTATTGCATTCATGATATATTAAATATGGTTTGTGGTTTATATTAATCAATGAAATATTTTGTGGTTACAAATTAACATTTATGGAATAATTTTTATGGTTTATGGGTTATCGATTACATAGAGTTATCGATTTACACTATGTTTATAGTGCATTAGATGGTTTTTATTCTTATTATGCGAGAATCCATTTATTGTATATATGATGATGTTATCACTATGTATCTGGTTAATGTATTAATGTGACTGTGGATTACGGATTATGGATCATGGTTAATGGTTTATGGTTACATAGTTGTGTTCTTCTTCCATGTATGCCTACTTGGCTTTTACATGCTTATTAAAATTTCACATATATTTCATCCATGAAAATATTTTTTTGAGTATACATTGTTTAAATGCAGGTGTAACTAGATGGCAAGAGAAAATAAGGGTGAAAAGCGCAAGGCTTCACAAGCTGAGGAACCAAAAAATTATGAAACATTTTATATTTCCACTTATGTGTTTGGAAAGAATGCAACGAGTCCTACACACAAATATCTGGGTGTTGGAAAAGAAGATTAGACTTCCCCACCATTGCGTATCAAATTAGAAAGGAATCTTGTGACGAAGAAGGAAAAGTTTTATAAAACTGAGTGTGAAAGACTTACATTGGAAAAAATTGATTTATAAGAAAAAAGGAATAATTGAACAAAGTAGGAAATTTTTCCTCAAGGCAGATGGAGTTGGAGCTTGAAGTTCAAGATTTAGAGCAAGAAATTAAGAATTGGGAGACAACACATGAATTAAAAAAAAAGTGTTTGAAAATCAGGTAACAAGCTTTAATTTTGTTCTTAAAATCCACGAATGTCATAAGGAAGTATGGAATAATATGCTCATAGAGACCAATGCATGAACTGTGGAAAATGTACCAAGAACTCCCACCAAAGGCACAAATGATAAATGAATATAAAAATTTGTAATAAAATGACATTGTGCATGCAACGTTTGACATCAAAAGATGATTGTTAAACATGTATTAAACTTTCTTATATGTTAAACTTATGTATATTGTGAGTATTGTTAAAAATTATATTAACTATTTGTTAATAAAATGATAACACCTGTAAAATAATTTAACAAATTTCAGTGTTTTATTATTAAACTAATTAGATTATAACCTTGGCATTGTTATGTGTAGTATATTTTAGTTTGTATAAGAGTACATAATATTAGAATTTGTGTTATTATTCAGCACTTTTGAAGAACAAAAAGCTTCTCGATGTGATAATTACTTGATGTGTATTACATCATTACAATAAGGTGGAAAAATATCATGGTTTGTACCTTGTTGAAAACCACATTACATTTTCCAAAGTGCTGAAAAACACACTTTATTTTTTCCATGAGATGAAAAGAAAAGAAAATTCCACATGATGATGAATTAATGTGGATTAAATAATTAAAATAAAGTGGAAAATTATTGTGGTTTGCATCTTGTCGAAAACCACATTGTGTTTTTTAAAGTGCTAAAAAACATAGTGTGTTTTTAATTGTGCTGAAAACTACACCTTTTTTAATCCACTTTGAAGAATGCAAGGGCTTATCCATGTGATAATTACTTAATATGGATTTTACATTAATGTGGAAAAACATCGTGGTTTGATCCTTCTCAAAAACCCGCAGTGTGTTTTTCAAAGTGCTAAAAAACACAATTGTTTTTTTACACTTTTGAAGAATAGAATGCTTCTCCACATGATAATGACTTAATGTGGATTAAATCATTACAATAATGTGGAAAAACATCATTGTTTGCACGTTGTCGAAAACCACATTGCATTTTTCAAAGTGCTAAAAAACACCCTTTATTTTTCCACACTTTGAAGAATGAAAAGATTCTCCACATGATAATTACTTAAATTGCGATCACATCATTACATAAAGGTTGAAAAAAATTGTGATTTACACATTGTCAAAAAAATGCATTACATTTTGTAAAGTGCTAAAAATCACAATGTGTTTTTCAATGCACTAAAAAATAGAATTTTTTCTTCCACACTTTTCATGGACACAATTAGTCTCCACATGATAATGACTTAATGTGGATTACGTCATTACAATAAGGTGGAAAATCATTGTGGTTTACACCTTTCCGAAAACTACATTGCATTTTTAAAAGTGTTAAAAAACACATTGTGCTTTTCAACACGCTGAAAAATTCACTTTAAAGAATGCAATTCTTCTCCATATGATAGTTACTTAATATGTATTACATCATTTCATTAAGGATGAAAAACATCGTCGCTTGCACCTTGATGAAAACCAACATTGCATTTTTCAAAGTGCTGCAAACATGGTGTGTTTTTAACTAAGATGAAGAACATAATGCTTCTCCACATGATAATGACATAATGTGGATTACACAATTACAATAAGGGGGAAAACCATTATGGTTTTCACCTTGTTGAAAACCACATTGCGTTTTTCAAAGTGTTGAAAAACATAGTGTGTTTTTCAACACGCTCAAAAACACACTTTGTTTTTCCACACTTTGAAGAATGAAATGCTTCTCCATGTGATAAATAATTAATATAGATTACATTTTACATTAAGGTGGAAAACTATAATGGTTTACACCCTTTCGAAAACTAGATTGCATTTTACAAAGTCCTCAAAAACACATTGTGTTTTTCAATGCGCTGAAAAACACACTTTGTTTTTCCACACTTTGACGAACACAATGCTTATCCATATGATAAATACATAATGTGGATTAAATAATTACAATAAGGTGGAAAAACATCATGGTTTGTACCTTTTCTAAAACCACATTGCATTTTTAGATTGGTGAAAAAAAATGTGTTTTTCAATGCACTTGAAAACACACTTTGTTTTTCTACACTTTTGAATAACAAAATTCTTCTCCACATGATAATTATGTAAGGTGGAAAAATATCATGGTTTTTACATTGGTGAAAATGGCATTACATTTTTGAAAGTGCTGAAAAACACAATATGTTTTTAAACACGTTGAAAAACATACTTTATTTTTCCACACTTTGAAGAATGCAAGAACCAGCCCACCAACCCACCAGACCCAATTGTTTTAGGAGTTCCTATCACATATAAGACAATATAGAAAGTTATTTATTTATATAGTGGGTTTTTCAATCTCATTGTACAATTGAAAACCAACCTCATACCAACCTTACATGTCAACTATTGTTATGCGGACAACGAAATATGTTATCTACAACACTAATTCATAACATTCGATTGAGAATACACATTTTTTCCTACACATGAATACACATTCTCACCTAATCGTAAATGTGTATTGATAAATATCATTCACATCAGTTTCCTACTTAAAGGCCTTACTAAATTACCATTAAGTGTCAGTGACTGTTGATGTGGGAAAGAGGGGCCATCTAGGAACATATGCTTGTCTCCACATATGCATTGGCTCCTACATGTGAATGGAAAAAAATAAAAAAAATGATTCTTATTTTGTTATGAATTATTTTTAGCAATCTACATGGATACTTAGCACATATGATGACATTAAATTGCATGTCACTTCTGTTACTTGATGTGGTCAGGAGGGGCTGTCCAAGAACTTGTATTCATTTACTGTGCTTATCTCCAGATTTACACTGGCTTCTACACATCAATGGAAAAAAATTACAAAACGATGCTTATTTCGTTATGACTTATGGTTAAAAATCTACATGGCTATTTGGCACATACAATGACATTGAATTACCTGCCACTTTTGGTGCTTGAAAAGATGACATCGAAAAATTTCACCTATGAAATTCCAATGCCTTCAACACATTCTGACATGTGTTTCTTCTATTATCCTAGAGGCACATTCAGATACGTCTAAGGCACAACATTTCCTTACCAAATACAATGTGTTTCAAGTTGTTTGCCTCCTCACCCACATTTCATGGCCATCAGGTTACACTTTTTTCTAAAAATAAAAAAACAAAAACAAAACAAAAAAAAAAAAAAAACAAAAAAAAAAAAAAACAAACCAGCAATGTGGTTTTAGAAAAGGTACAAACCATGATGTTTTTCCACCTTATTGTAATTATTTAATCCACATTATGTATTTATCATATGGATAAGCATTGTGTTCGTCAAAGTGTGGAAAAACAAAGTGTGTTTTTCAGCGCATTGAAAAACACATTGTGTTTTTTGAGGACTTTGTAAAATGCAATCTAGTTTTCGAAAGGGTGTAAACCATTATAGTTTTCCACCTTAATGTAAAATGTAATCTATATTAATTATTTATCACATGGAGAAGCATTTCATTCTTCAAAGTGTGGAAAAACAAAGTGTGTTTTTGAGCGTGTTGAAAAACACACTATGTTTTTCAACACTTTGAAAAACGCAATGTGGTTTTCAACAAGGTGAAAACCATAATGGTTTTCCCCCTTATTGTAATTGTGTAATCCACATTATGTCATTATCATGTGGAGAAGCATTATGTTCTTCATCTTAGTTAAAAACACACCATGTTTGCAGCACTTTGAAAAATGCAATGTTGGTTTTCATCAAGGTGCAAGCGACGATGTTTTTCATCCTTAATGAAATGATGTAATACATATTAAGTAACTATCATATGGAGAAGAATTGCATTCTTTAAAGTGAATTTTTCAGCGTGTTGAAAAGCACAATGTGTTTTTTAACACTTTTAAAAATGCAATGCAGTTTTCGGAAAGGTGTAAACCACAATGATTTTCCACCTTATTCTAATGACGTAATCCACATTAAGTCATTATCATGTGGAGACTAATTGTGTCCATGAAAAGTGTGGAAGAACAAATTCTATTTTTTAGTGCATTGAAAAACACATTGTGATTTTTAGCACTTTACAAAATGTAATGCATTTTTTTGACAATGTGTAAATCACAATTTTTTTCAACCTTTATGTAATGATGTGATCGCAATTTAAGTAATTATCATGTGGAGAATCTTTTCATTCTTCAAAGTGTGGAAAAATAAAGGGTGTTTTTTAGCACTTTTAAAAATGCAATGTGGTTTTCGACAACGTGCAAACAATGATGTTTTTTCCACATTATTGTAATGATTTAATCCACATTAAGTCATTATCATGTGGAGAAGCATTCTATTCTTCAAAAGTGTAAAAAAACAATTGTGTTTTTTAGCACTTTGAAAAACACACTGCGGGTTTTTGAGAAGGATCAAACCACGATGTTTTTTCCACATTAATGTAAAATCCATATTAAGTAATTATCACATGGATAAGCCCTTGCATTCTTCAAAGTGGATTAAAAAAGGTGTAGTTTTCAGCACAATTAAAAACACACTATGTTTTTTAGCACTTTAAAAAACACAATGTGGTTTTCGACAAGATGCAAACCACAATAATTTTCCACTTTATTTTAATTATTTAATCCACATTAATTCATCATCATGTGGAATTTTCTTTTCTTTTCATCTCATGGAAAAAATAAAGTGTGTTTTTCAGCACTTTGGAAAATGTAATGTGGTTTTCAACAAGGTACAAACCATGATATTTTTCCACCTTATTGTAATGATGTAATACACATCAAGTAATTATCACATCGAGAAGCTTTTTGTTCTTCAAAAGTGCTGAATAATAACACAAATTCTAATATTATGTACTCTTATACAAACTAAAATATACTACACATAACAATGCCAAGGTTATAATCTAATTAGTTTAATAATAAAACACTGAAATTTGTTAAATTATTTTACAGGTGTTATCATTTTATTAACAAATAGTTAATATAATTTTTAACAATACTCACAATATACATAAGTTTAACATATAAGAAAGTTTAATACATGTTTAACAATCATCTTTTGATGTCAAACGTTGCATGCACAATGTCATTTTATTACAAATTTTTATATTCATTTATCATTTGTGCCTTTGGTGGGAGTTCTTGGTACATTTTCCACAGTTCATGCATTGGTCCTCTATGAGCATATTATTCCATACTTCCTTATGACATTCGTGGATTTTAAGAACAAAATTAAAGCTTGTTACCTGATTTTCAAACACTTTTTTTTTAATTCATGTGTTGTCTCCCAATTCTTAATTTCTTGCTCTAAATCTTGAACTTCAAGCTCCAACTCCATCTGCCTTGAGGAAAAATTTCCTACTTTGTTCAATTATTCCTTTTTTCTTATAAATCAATTTTTTCCAATGTAAGTCTTTCACACTCAGTTTTATAAAACTTTTCCTTCTTCGTCACAAGATTCCTTTCTAATTTGATACGCAATGGTGGGGAAGTCTAATCTTCTTTTCCAACACCCAGATATTTGTGTGTAGGACTCGTTGCATTCTTTCCAAACACATAAGTGGAAATATAAAATGTTTCATAATTTTTTGGTTCCTCAGCTTGTGAAGCCTTGCGCTTTTCACCCTTATTTTCTCTTGCCATCTAGTTACACCTGCATTTAAACAATGTATACTCAAAAAAATATTTTCATGGATGAAATATATGTGAAATTTTAATAAGCATGTAAAAGCCAAGTAGGCATACATGGAAGAAGAACACAACTATGTAACCATAAACCATTAACCATGATCCATAATCCGTAATCCACAGTCACATTAATACATTAACCAGATACATAGTGATAACATCATCATATATACAATAAATGGATTCTCGCATAATAAGAATAAAAACCATCTAATGCACTATAAACATAGTGTAAATCGATAACTCTATGTAATCGATAACCCATAAACCATAAAAATTATTCCATAAATGTTAATTTGTAACCACAAAATATTTCATTGATTAATATAAACCACAAACCATATTTAATATATCATGAATGCAATACTAAATCGTAAACATAAAACACTAGTACATAAACACATTAAAGTAACAACATCGTCATATACACATCTATAGTAATCAAAGTCCTCGTAAGCAATGTTACACAATAAATTTTGTTATACTCCTTCACTGCCTATTGGAAACAAGAAAAAAAATATTGAATCATAAAATCTAATACACTTCTTCTCATCTCAATGAATGGAATTAGGTGTGATCCCAAGGATGGGGGGCATTAGATGTTTGCATCCAAGTATGGTGCACTCTCTCATTTGCAACCAATACCATATCATCCTAAAATCCAACCATTTAGTAAATAAGTTAACATAGATGAATCATTCAGTTAAAAAATTAATTAAATTAAATCATGCATTACATCTACTTTCCTCTTCATAAGGAGTTTCTACTATCATATCTCTAACATCCCATATCGCAAACCCTTTGACACACACTGCCAAAGTGCCTACAAATGTCGTAGGGTAGGGAAACGCAGCAGTGGGAACAATGGCCTTTGAAATTATGACCTTAACAATAAATGGTGGGAGTCTCTTGCCATGACACACCGCATGTGGGCTACTATCACAAATAACTCCTCCTGTAATAACTATATTATCTCACATTAACTTTAGTTAGACCCCATCAGGAAAAACCTGAAATAACAACAATGTCAATTGAATTAATAATTTTATCTTAAGTTTACCGAAAAAGAATACAGAAAATTGAATGAGAACATTAAATAACTTACCAGTCTAGCTCCCCCATCCCTCCCCCATTCATCATCGTTGTTTTTCCCCCTCTCCTCATTCCTCCCCTCGTCACCCTCTCTCCTCAACTAGAAATCACTACAAGATATTAAATATTTTACTACAATATTTGAAAAATATTTTTGTCATTATATAGTACTCCAAAAATTAAAATTGTGGCATTGGAAGTGTAGCTAATCCACATTTTGGTATATTATTGTAATTTTTCCACAATTCATAAGATTTATAGGTAACCTCCATGTTTTTAATTGTACATTTTCCACATTTTTTTATGTTTGTAACATTTCTACAATTTTTGTTTTTGGTAGTATTCCTCAATTTTCACCACAATGTAATTTTACTATAAATTAAATCTTTTTAGAAATTCCACAATTTTAAATTTCGTATCTGTTATCAATGTTTTATTTGTGGAAATTTCAACAATTTTTTTCTACAATTGTCTTTACCACATAAAACATGTAGGTGGAAGCTACAATTTGATTTCCACAATAATTAATTTTGAAATTATCTTTTAAAAAATGTAGAAAAGTTACTATTAGCAACCAATTTCACATTCTGTTAAAAAAACTTTATGTGAATTATCTAATTAAAAACACACATAAATATATAATTTTATTATTAAATGGGAATATATTTCAAGAAAATAAACATCATGTTTATACATTAAATAATATACTATAAAGAAATGTGTATATCATCTAAATAAATTATTTAACAATCTAAATAATTTTTTTCCTCTAAGTATGCACTCATTTTTTATTTCAAAGAAATATTTAACTACAAAGTAATATAATATTTTAAAATATCAAAAAATAATAAAATAACTTGAAAAAAATTATATGTGGAGAGAAATTTTGTACTATTTATTATAGAAAATGTAAACATGGATGAGAAACCACCACCTCATGGTGTCTCTAATTTAATATATTTTTGGTCTTTATTGACTAGCTCACGTCAATATTGTAATTTCTTCACACATTTTCATTATTATATTTCTCGCAAGTTTAATCTTCGCTCACTATCTCCCATATTTTTAAGTTTGTTTCCTGATCACATGACACTCCATTTATCTCGATGGTCTTAATGGAATTGATAGATATAAGATCTAAATTTTTGAACAAGAACATGATTATATTGTAGAATGGTGTGTGATTTCAGAGGGGTTTGAAAGAAAAGGAAAAGGAAGTTATTAATATTTAGTATTGCCTTGGCATTTATAAGAAGAAATCACAAGAAGAGAGGATCCCATAATAGATGCATTAGTTAGGGGGTGCAAGGATGTGACCGTAAGAACAAGGAACCGTTATCAACGAATCACAACACCCTTTGATTTTCACGAGTGTGTGTGCTTGAGCTCACGATGTGACTAGGTAACATGGGTAGTATCTCCAAGTTGTGGGACTTGTTACTTGAGATAGACCTCCAGATAAAGTTGGTTCTTCCTCCTAAACTACATGCCACAATATACTCTAATGCAGGAAAACTATCATATCCTAATGTAAATTTCCAAGGGACTAGGGAAAGAGAGTGCATGAACAAAAATCCTACACTAAGAGTGGTGATACACCAAAAAATGATGGAATGAGAATAGCTTTCAAATGTGTGAAAAATGGAAGCAAAGTACATGTACTAGAGAGGGTGATGAGATTTACCCACAGTCTAGCAACTACATTCACAACAAAATTTCTTACACACACAATGATAATGAATCCCTACAAGAGAATAAAATAGACACAATATTTGTAATGAGGTTGAAAGGGCAAGATGAATGCAAACAAACACAACAAGGGAAAAACATTCACAAACTTGCATCTATTGCTTCATGATATGCACAGTTCAATCTGTTACAAAATACGGGCCTAGATGACCATGCAAGGATTATAATTAAAGGTCCTACAACACATTGGATTCACAAAACCAAAATGACAGAGTTTTTCTACTTAAAAATTATCCCCTTTACAATGAGTCTAGTATGCCAATTTATAGAGTTTGGAAGAGGGAAGATTGAAATCCCAAAATATACATTTGAAACACTTTCAATAGGTAATAAATGAAGTGTAATGATGTTGGGTTTCTTGAAAAAGGATCCCCATGTTGTCCCATGACTTTAAGAAGTGAAAAGCGTTTTCTCGTGCTTCATTAAATGCAACTTTAAACACTAATAAAATCATTTTTAATAACCTAGCACATTTTCCTTAAAATATTCATCAGAACTTCATTAATTTATGTGTTTCATGATTTTTTTTTGTCGTGTTCAAATTAAATATTCCAACGAGACCAATTTTTTGAAAATCTATTGAGAATTGCAAAAGTTATGGTCTTCTGAGTGTGAGCAGCTATTTTAAGTTTTCCAGAGATTTCTTGCATTTCATGGGATTTATTGTTTAATTTTACGGAGCTAGAGATGTTTCTTTTCTTTTCACCCACCTAATCTCATTAAAATAATAAATCAAAGTTCGTGCCCTTTTTGAAAAGTCTAATTTTTTGAAAATCAGAGTTCTGAGTCAAAATTTATGACCGTTTGAAGTTCGAGGGTCAAGTGTTCCACTTTCCCTTTGGGTTGCAAGAGGCTCTGAATAATTTTGGTACAAACCCTTAAGAGATTTACAAGCTAGGAACCAATTAAAAATGGCCACAAGGGTCAAGCAGGCACAACAAAGGGAAGGAGAGAATGACAAAGGTTGTAAATCAATAAGTTTTCACATGCACAAATGTGGTGAGAAATTTTTTCAACATGAACAGATTGTGCATAGTAAACTTGTAGAGTTCCCTTTTCCTTGGTTGTTGGCCACATTAAACTAGTGGAGGGTTTTCAGTTGGTTTTTTCTAGCAAGGAACTGAAACTCTAGAAAATATATGCGATGGGTTGGTGTTTGAGCCTGCAAGCCCTGTTGCAAACCCCTTGCCTATGCCAAAACATGAAGCCATGGACTGTTTTGGGCACCCAATAGGTAAAAACGTGGAAGCTTCGCTAAGTTTCTTCATCTAAGGCCATGTCAGATGCATTGAGCATGTGGACATATTTTCTAGGCATGATAATTTCTTCTCATCTGTCTACTATGCTAACATTAACCATAACATGAAAGAAATTTTCTTTTATTTACTAAAGTGGCTATTGCTTGGGGTTATTTTGTTGTTTTTCTATCGATTCTCATCTTCCAAGTTATGTTTTTAGTTTCTCTCCTATGTTAGTTGCTTCTTAGGATGATCCCTTACTAGATTTGGTTCTGTAAATGGTTTTGGAACTTGACCTTTCACTTTCTCTTATTATTGCCTGTATACGATGGTTGCAGGGATACTACTAACTTTATTATTCTTTTTACATTTTAAATCATAGATAAATATTAAGGATTAGCTTTTTGGGTTCTTTTACGTGAATCTGTGATGAATGCATTTTATGTCCATTACTTTGAGACCGATGTTTGATGCCTTAGGGGATTTTTTTAGACTCTTCATGGGATTTATTCCTAGGGATGGATACTTTAAAATTTATCCGCGTCCCTTATATGCTCACCATTTGATCATCATCTCTCTCTTTTGATGATGTTTGCTTATGTGAAAATACACTTTGATAAACCTACCCTAAGTTTGGGAAGGATGATAAGATAATATAGGCATTATCTCTTAGGAATAAACACCCCTTCAATGAAGATTCAAGTCTATGTAGCTGATAAAAATAATAGAGAGTGCACTGATAAGCTTGGGTTACTGATTTACTTGAATGAATATTTTTTATGTTGACTGTGAGTTATTAATGGAGTTGGATACTCTAACCCGGTTTTTTTTTTTTTATAAACATGAGAGATAATATTATCCTTTGACCATTGCATTTTGTTTTGAATTCCGCTTAGGAGGGGCATTAGGTTCTATGAACCTACGTTCTAGCAAGTTTTGATGGGATTTTGTGTTGTAGTCTAAATCTGGTTTTCCTTATTTTGAGGTTGTGAATCTAAGTATATATCTGACTGAGGGGTAAGTGTGTTCGAGTTCTGCCGTGAACTTTTGTTAACTTCTAAACAAGGTTTAGTGTTTTGTACCCTCCTATACTCTCATCTGACTATATAAGTCAGTATCATGAGGACAACGGGGTAAATGCGGCTCGGGCTAAAGCTGGTGAGTAGATACATTCATATCTATGAGATAAAAAGGTCTAGCTAACTTGGGTGCATGAATCTTAATGTAGGATGCATCTTTCTAGCCGACACCTTACCATTTCATGATAAAATAAGAAGAAATGTGGATAATGGTAAAGTCTTAACTATTACGATAGGAGTTTGGTTGATTATCTTCTTTTGGTTGTTATTCCAGCTGGGAATCATTTTTGCCATCTTTATATAACTTAAGGCAATCCATTACCTAGTAGGTTGGATAAGGGTGATTACCCTCTAGCTGTTACGAATAGGAAGGATCATGATTTATTTGTGATGATAGAGGGAAGTATTACTTTTGACATGAATTTGGTTATTTACTAATTATAATTACTATTATTTGATGTGACTAAGGAAAGTTTCACCTGGTTTAAGAATTTGGTTATTCATTCATTATTCCTAATTGAGAGTTGGAGGTACTTAGGAGTGGCGAGATATAAATAATATGATTATGTTCAAAAGAAATAAGAGAGAGGGTTTTATTTGTTTTAATATAGTTTGTGTTTCAATTGTTTAAGGTATTTGACTCAAACAAGGGTGTTGGAATAAATTAAGGAAGCTTAGTATTTTTGGTGATCTTTTGGAGGTGATATGGCTAAGTGAAATTCATGTAACATCATTATATGGGTTCCTTTGGGACAGTTTGCTAAAATTTTATTGATATAGGATTCAGGGTAATTAAATTGATTGATCTATAATTTTTAAATCTTGGTAAGACGGTGGCATAGATTTACTTTAATTGTTTGATTTACTAATAAATACGGTTATTCCTTTTATCTTACTTTTGACTGTTGTATATAGCATGGTAAGATGATCTTATGTTGACTTTTCTTTGGAAGGGGAAAATATTGGTTAGTATGTGATGTTGAAGTTCTAACTTTAAATCTATTAGATCATATAGCTTATTTAAGGAAATGTTGATTGATGATGTTTGAGTATTGGGGTTTCAATCATATATTACATATGATTACATGATTGACATCCCAATGCACTCATCACTTTGTTTTGAACTCATTGGGTCATTGATCCCTACTAGAATGATGGTTAGACTTTTGGTTGTTTTAGGAACGATGTTCATAACTGTTATTTTTTATGGCTTCATTATTAATGAGAAAATACTAAATTTTCTAACATGATTAAAGAATTTGTAGAGGTTTGTAGCTTAACACTATTTCATTAAATAGAAGGTTCATTTCATGATATTGTTAATGGTAGCATACTATTCCTATGTGTAGTCTTTACCATGCTCAGTTCTCGCGAACTGACTCAGGCTATAAATGTGTAGATAGCCTTCGTGGGTAGAAAAGGGAGAGTTGCATCGTGTTTGCTTCGAAGCTCGTTTATTCGTGTGTGCTTTATTTTTTTTTGAGAGCCTCTAAATTTTTGGTTGTTTGAAAAATTTGATGGGCCCAGTTTGTACTATGGGTAATGCTGTCGCATGTGTCTAAAAATGGAACTTGTAAATAATATTGTAAATAATATAACCTGATCACAACTTTGTTTGAGTAATTAATTGTATTAAAAAAAATTTGAAAGATAGCTTCACTTGTATTTGACCAATATTTTACCTTTTTTTTTCAATTCAAAGTTCATTAGAATCCTTCGCCACCTTTGGGTTTGTATGTCGTGATGGATAAAATGTGTAACCATGTATAGATTCACAAACAAGGGTAATGATAAACGTATATTTTGAGTTAAAATTTTGTGTAATAGCTCCTCCTCTAGGTCATGGCATAAATGTAAACCTAGGCATAATAAAGTGGGTTAGAAATCCTTATAAAATTTATTCAAAAAAAAAAAAGAATAATGTAGTTGTGATCTACTTGATAACAGTTGAGCCATTAAGTGTTCAAAGAAGAAACTTTTTTTTGTAAAGAAAAAATTTTTATACCTTACTACCCCTAGCTAAACTAATGAACATTATTCTCCTTCTCGGTGAGTTCTTAAACAACCTTAAGGTGAAATCAATATTTAGTTTTTGGAAGGTAATAAGGTGATAATAAGTAGGAGGAGACTGATTAAAAAACCCTTCAATCTAGCTCACCCTTTGTAAACGTATTTTTCTACCTATGTCAATCTCCTCGAGAGAAGCCTAAATGAAATCTTAAATCCTTATGGTTATATTCTTAGCCATTAAAATCAGACTAATAACTAATGAGGCCTTAAAGATGAATCCAATTCGATCTCCTTCCTCTAGCTTCTTCCAAAGAGCTTTGTAATCTCCTCCTATTTGTTGTTTTTAAATCGTTTGATCATCTTTTAGAAATCTTGGCCTTAAGCTATTTAGTCAATAGTTAAAAGAAATAAGTTATCCCTTGTGAAAATAATTGTGCGAATCATTACATGAGTTTTTATAAGAATGTAAGTTAAGAATTAAGATACGTTTTAGTAAACAAGAAATCTTAACAAGACTTTCCTCGTGGATGCCCCTAAAAAGTAAGTGTGTTTTGTGTTTGGACTTGTATGTGATGTTCTGTCAAAATGGGAAGTGAACAGTTTCATGTTGAGCATCGTAGATTTCCTTGTACCTTGGTGGTCAATGTTGTGTCAAGCCTATCATGAGTTGGTGGTAGCCATTGTAATCTCTTGTTGTGTCATGTAATCTCCTAGTAATTAAAAAAAAATTATCTAAATTTTTCAGTGATTGTATTTATGGGTGTGTATTAGAGGTTGTTACAGTAAACAACTACGAAAATGTTGCTAAAGTAAAGACCTTATAAGAGAACTTTATGCCTATATGGTAAAAAGCCTAAAGTTATTTCTTGAGTTCCAGAAATTCACAATTGGAATTACAGATGGAAAAAATGTTCTAAAGGATGTTGAGATGACATGGATTTCTTCATATGAACCTGCATGCAGAGTTCGTGAGGAGTATCGTTCATTGGTTGGTTTCATGCACAAATATCATCATGAATTTGACAGGGCGTGGGAATTTTTGTTCCATTTAACTGATTTTGAGACATTTTTTACATTAGTTGGTAGTCTTCCAATTTTGCAGGAGATCAATACACTCATGAAGCATGCACATGGGAGATTAATATATACTTTGGATTTTATACATATGAGAAAAATGGTATTTCAAAGTCTTGATCTCTTGTAGTATTCCCAAGATAGTTTTGATACACCTATTTTTAAGAATTGGAAAGCTTTATTAGATCTTAAAAATCCCAGTAATTATTTGAGATTTAATATCCACAATCACCTCTGCATCAATGTTAATGGGAGGGACATACCACTACACATTTTGCAAAAACGTCAAGATATTACAAGATCGGAACAAGAATATATTCATGTGACAGGTAATCTCTTTGAGTCTCTTATAGTTGAAAAAAGAATAAACCTTAAAAAAAAAATAGAATCCTTAGCATCAGAAATTAGAGAATGTTTCTCTAAAGATAAAATTCTTGAAGAAATGGGGGTGATGAATCCTAATTTTTGGAATACTGAAGGTGCTTGTACAGACTTTGTAAGAAAGCATTTCCATAAATCCATGGGTACAATAATGGAACATTTCACAAAGACTTCAGAGGTCAAGGGTATGGAAATCAAAGGTATACTAAATGTTCATTTATTAAAGTCTCAATCAACAAATTTTATAACAACAATGAGGAACCAATATAAAAATTTAGATGAACCTTCTAAGAGTGGTGTTATTACAAGGCTTTGGTGAGGAATCTATCAAAGTACTATCTTACAAGAAGAAATCATTGAATATTTCAGATTATATGAGTTATGCTATACAATGATTTTGGGGTCTTTGGAGGATGAAAGGGGTTTTAGTGCTTTATCACTTATAAAATAAAAAATGAGAAACAAGTTGGATAAAAATATGGAAAGTTGCATCAGGTGTTATGTTTCTCGCTACTCCATGGAAACATTTCCTTTGTACAGATAAATTGTGCATTGGAATTCTCTTTCCGAAAGAAGAGGTGTAAATAATAGAGATACAAGTACAACTATTCCCAACAATGAGAATGGAATTGTTGTGTCGTCACACTCTACAAAAGAGAACATCGACTTTGAAGGAGCTATTGATAATGGATTGTTTAATCTTTAAATAGGTATCTCCTTGACCTTATTTTTATAATTTGACTGTGGTTATTTATTCAATTATTAACTCTACAAATGAAAATATTGACTATGGTTATTTATTCAATTTCATATTAACTCTACAGATGCAAATATTGACTGAAGTGGCTTTTTATCAAATTTTGTGTCAGTTGTTGTTATCATTAAAGATGTTACGCGTATATATATTTAGATTTATTTAAATACAATTATTTATAAAAGAAATATGTTTTATATAATTACTATTTTCGATTTGTCGAATACGAAATTTTGTTTTAAAAATATGTTTGCTACATGCATTTTTCGCACACTAATTTGCAAGACATTTAGAGTTTAGATCTACATATTATTCCACTATTATACTCTTCAATACTTCTACTGTCCAGACATGTACAGGTTATCATTTGTTATTTTTCTTTAATCTTTTGTTTCTTTGTTAATCCGATCAATCATTATTTCATTTATTTTTTTGAAAATGTGGGTTGCCATCAACTTTTGCAACATTTTTCTAGCTACGGCTATTTTGGATTTTCAGGGCCCACGTGGACTTTCGTCCCAACTATTTCGTGGACCGCGTAAGACATTTTTATCTGCTTTTGCCACATTTTTCTGGTAGAGGCTATTTCATCTTTTCGGGGCCCACATGGACTTTTATCCCAATTGTCCCGTGGACCGTGTGGGACATTTTTATCTACTTTTACCTTATTTTTTTAACTCCTTCGTTGATAGGTGACTTCGACGATGCAGGGAATTGGTGACCCAACTGAACTTGTGTGGCCTGGGACGCTGGGAGCCGACTTAGCTGCAATACATTGTCTCCTTTTCAAATCAGACCCGAACTAGGTATGACGAACCCTAATACAATCCGCATTGGTTCCATCTGCACCCCCTAGACCTAATTTGAACTAAAATAGACCCTTGACTTCATTTTTTCAAAATTTTGAAAATTTTCACTAACTTCTTAGATATGAAAGTTAGAAAAAAGCCAAGGAATCCCTCAAAACCTTATTTTGGGCCTTGAACCATTGTGCAAGTTATCAAAATTAGCTTAGGGCGTGAATTTTGGTTAGTAGGAAAGATGATCAATTTTGAGATTTATGGCTTTCATTTGGTAAAACAATGTCAATGCCTGGAGAGGACACCTTTGTCTTCTAGAAACTGCAATATGATATTCCATTATAAACCATTTTTCATTGTAATGTTTTCAATTTTTATTTTTTTAGAGCCATAAAACACCTGCATGTAACTTTAATATTGTTGAGTTAAACTAGAAAAACAAAACATGCGTGCAGCAAATAAAAAATCTGCAGAACATGTGTGCGATAATAAAAAATATTGATAGGCATAAGTAAAATTTACTTACAAGTAAATGTTGGGTTTTAAAATGTTACTTTAATAAAAACCACAGTTAGGGGACAGCAAGTCCCTCCTCTTTATGAGAGAGGCTCCCTTATTGAAAGCAAGCAACAAAGCTTATATACAAATGTACAACTTTCATCTTAAGGCTGGACCTCTAACATCTTGAAATGATTTTTTTACCAAAATAGATTTTTAATACAAACAAATGGAAGAACTAAAGAAAGGAAAGAGTAGAATATAACAGTACTTTCAGGAAATATAGATAGCAGAGTATAACCCTATACGTACTGAGCAAGAGTGATACAGAATAGAATCATTCACATTCATAGCATAAGATATCATTCCACAGACACAAAGTTCCAAAAATCATATCAATAAGAACACAAAGTTTCTTATCACAGAAGATAAATGATCCACAAATTTCAGGTAAGTAAGTAGAGACAATAGATGAAGATAGAGAGAAACGGGGAAATTCTTTTTTATTGATTGCTTTTGATTCTATTTACACTTCAAAAGTATTAGAGTCCAACATTTGCAATGAGCCAAGATCTTACATTTATAGATGAAGAAAAAATATGAGAAGAAGAGAAGGAAAGAAATCTGATTTGGAAGCTCAACCACCAACCATCAATGCCCCTACAAATCTCGTTCTGCATGTCTTTGGCGTGTTGAAGAAGGAAGGATGGAAGATCAAAACAGATTTGATCTAGTTGAAGCAGTTGGATCCCATATTAATGGCTTGAAATAATTTTTACAGTCAGCTCTCTATGTCTATTTGGTGTGTTGGATAAGGAAGGATGGAAATCAGATCCAATCTGATCTGTCTGAGCAATTAGATCACACATTAATGACATGAAAGACTTTTTCTAGATTTACAACCATTAACTCCTGATGAAAACAATATTTTATGCCTTCGTGGCATAGAGGAGACCAAGACCTCTCCAACAGTATAACATTTGTCAAATTTTGAGCACTGGAGCGAAATTTATGCTCATTTGAATATTTGAATCGAATCTATACAAAAATGGCGAAAATGCAAAAATGGATCTGCAGGCCCAAAATTGAAATTGCACCTTTAGTGCAAAGGATGAAAAAGTGCAAAAGTTCCCCGTAGCCCTGCAAGTCCACAACTTCACATTTTTCATTTGGGTCTGACACGTGGCTTTACCTAAGTGGTAACGGAGTAGCAACTCACTTTATAATTTTACTTCTTTTAGAAATGAGGCTCAAAATCTCAAATTTCTTTGCCAACCCGTCTCTCTACTTTGACTTTTGATGCGGGCTCAACATTTGACTTTTTCCCTCTTGGAAACAAGGCTCAAAATCTCAAAAGGCTTTGAAGATCTTCCTCCCAACTTTGAATTTTTTCCTTGGCATGAGCAGGGTCGTGGTTCACTTTATCACTTTATGCCTTTTATGGAAACAAGGCTCAAAATCTCAAAGTTCTCCGCCGGCCTGCCTTGCCGCTTTGAATTTCGACGCAGGCTTAACATTTGAATTTTTCTCTTCGTTTGGTGAAGGCTTTATGTCTAATCCAGGACACGTGGAGTCTTCCCACTCATTCTAATACTCTGTTTGGATTTGCCTCTTGAAAGAGCACCGAAGAGACACGTGGCTCCTTCCACTGCCTCACCTTATTTCTTTGTATTTTGGATGAGTCCCTTTTGTTTGGCAGGGCCATATGTCTGACCCTAGACACGTGGAGTCTCAGCACACATTTGGGACCTCCCTCTAGATTTTTCCTTTGAAGTTGCGCTAAGTTGACACGTGGAGGCTTCCGCATATCCTTCTATACTTAGCCGATTCAACGGTCGACTCTGTTATCTTTTCAGACATGGGACATGTGGAAAATTGGCGCTCGTTTGGGGCACTTCCTTTGGCTTTGACCATTGAGGGTGTGTCATTGAGATATGTGGAGAGCTCCGCCAGTTCTTTTATACTTAGTCGATTCGGGCCTACCGGCCATTTGACTTCTATCAGACCCTAGACACGTGGAGGGCCTATGCTAGTTTAGGGGCTCTCTTTGGGCCGCACTTTTTAAGTTGATCCGATGAGGCACGTGGAGAGCTGGCGCATGTTTGGGGAAACACCTTTGGCTTTGTCCTTTGAAGGTGCGCCGATGAGACACGTGGTGTCGTCCGTCGATCCTTTTGTACTTAACCGATTTGGGCCCGCTCCTCTTTCTTCATTTTTTGGCTGAGTCCCTTCCATTTATTTAGGAGTGACTATGTTGGGTTCTTGACACATGGAAGCTTCACGCTTGTTTGGGGACTCACTTTGTATTTCACCATACCAAAAGTGCACAGATGGGACACGTGGCACCTTCCGTGGTCCTTCTATACTTAGCTAATTTGGGCCTTAGTTGAACACTGCCTTTCTTCATACAAAATAAAAATTCAAAAAGTTACCCAACGACCCGCCTTGCCACATCCAATCAGAGATGTCCACGTAGTCATGGATGCTGGGGCCAAAAATTGACAAAGAAGATATGCACGTCATTCACAACTATAGAAAAATACAAAGGAGGGGAAGCTCCAACGCCTGAAAAACAAAATGCTCCTCGTGGAAAGAAGAACTATAAACAATACCAGGCTCGATGCGATCCATGAGCATAGAAAAAGGATTTGACAGTTTCATTCGAATGCAGGAAACAATTTTCAAGCATCTAGATGGCAACCATGTGGACGGCAAGATTCTAAATTAATAGGGCCAGATTGCGAATGAGTAGCCACTTCTTCAAAGCACGAATTTTTCTATCTCTCCAGACTTCTCACTCTGCTCAAACATCTCTCAAAAGGCACCAGCTCAAAAAATTTGAAACTTGACTTAAAAAATGAGGGGAATTTTGTGGGTGACAACAGTAAGGAGACTTGTTTACGAATTGTTAAACGCAAATAATACTCACATATCGACCTGCGTTGTTCACACCTACAATATTTTACAAAATAACATAATAAAAATATGGTTGTAAACCATTACATGAGAAATTTATAAATAATATATGTGTAACAAATGCAAAAGTAATTATTCAACAATGAACACCCCATATTCGACAAACTTCATAATTCCAACAATAAAATAAAAAGTATAACCATAAATATGGACAGTTTAAAAAATAAAACATGGGCAACCACAAAAATAAAAATATAGGCCAAATTAAATATGACTAACCTATGAACTCAATTAACTAGGTTTGAAGAATATATATGTATTCTTATTATGATAGCATATTTTCATTTGTCCCGTGCTCTTACCATGCAATGGTGGTGTCATTGTTTTTTGCAAAAAATAGCTTATGAAATGGCATTCTTGTTAGTGGGGAAGGGATCTAACTATAGTCAGTCATAAATAAAACATGTTGACTTTCCAGTGTGGATATGGGTATATTTGAAGTTACGATCATCTTCATCTCCTATGTAGGTATTAGAACCAATTTCGATTCCCCAGGGGCAAAATAAAGTCTTTGAGGCTAATTTCATATTTGTACAAACCATTTTCATTTGCATAAGAAGAAAAAGCAAATATGGTCAAATTTGGGACATCCATGTGGAGGTGCCATTGAATCATGACTCTATCTACATTTCCTTATAACCCATGTTAGATTTGATATCGATATTTTATCAACTAAAGTCAGGAATATGTTTGTCTTTGTCTATTACAGGTCAAGGTATATAATCCAACAGTGGACAAGAGAAGTTTTCTATGTGGAAAATATGAGTGTATTCAAAGGGAGTTAAAATTGTAAGAAATGGCAATAATATTTTCCTACTAATGGAGGGAACTTATATTCACTCCTAATGTATCAAATGATCTTCTGGAGTCATTCTTGATACCAACTCTTTTGAAAATTGTAAATTTGAAAGAGACTACCTCTACAGTTCCAATGAAGGTGAATCCTTAATAGGATTCTATGTGGACGTCGATATTTACAAATTAACTAATGGAAGTGAGGAATAAAACATAATCTAAAGATGATTCGGGCACGAAGTGGCTGAAATTGGATATACATTTGAGGAATCGAGATTGCAAAATGGTGGAAAATTAACAGAATAGATAAATAATAGGATCTCCATTGGTTCTTATCTTTGTGCTTTTTTTAAAGCGTAGGGTTACACTTACCGTATTTGAAGCATGATGTCTATATCAATTTTAAGCATAGTATTATGTTTACTTAAATAGTATAGCATTCAGTTGTCATTTTTATTATCTGCATATGAATAGTTGCTTTTCTGGACTTTTAATTTCCTCTTTTTCCATGTTACATCCATTATCCTAAATAAATTAACCCAAGTTTATGTTGACTGTATTCTTTTGACCATTTCGTGATAGGGAATCGATCTTAAGGTTATTGGCAGTGGTGTCATTTTGTTCGCACTTTAGCTTGTTTTATCATATTAGTAAGGTTTTGAAAGCATATCAACAAGTTTTTTATTTGAATTTCGTAAAAGTGTGGATTTGAATTCATATGAATACAGGATTGTAATCTGGAATTCAAAAATTTGATCATAATATTCCAAAATCATAAGGGGTGTGACACTTGTACATATGCAAGCAGCCAGTCTTGAAGTCATATAGTGATATAATGGAAGGAGTGCAATATCTCTAATAATTTGTATTAGAATTCAGATTGACAACCAGGAGTGAGTGCAGTTTTATAGTGCATTTGTAGTTATAACCTTTTTAAACAAACTTCAACAGTATCAAATACCAAAAATTACTGGGTTTACTTATTTCTTAGCTCGGAAAACCATATGGTTCATATTCAGTATTAAGTTCTCAGTTTCCATACACTTCATAAATCTATGTTGATCAGGGTTTGTCATATCACGACCTTGTTTGATTTAGATAGTTCAAGTGTACATACAAGCTATCCTATGACAAAAGTTGTATGAAATATCAGATGTATTAATAGCATGGTTTTGCCCTAATAATGCATTAAACTAACCAGCTTACGTCCGAATAGACACTCAAGTTTATAACAATAATGGTTGTGACAGTCCACGATGCCGTGGCGGTACAATAATATTTATTGATAGTGACAAGCGGCTTATAGCAGATGGGACTACCTTGTACACAACGTGCGGGAGGCAACATAAATTGTGCTAAATGATTAAATAATAATAAGATGGGTTGCATTGGCTATATGGACTACATCAAATTGTGTAAAATTGTTGAAGTATATTAAAAAAAACTAGTTATGACAATAGGTACAATTAAATCAGACAGTAATAGGTGGCTGGAAGTGTTTTCAAGCATGTCATACTTAGGAGTGCCATAACTGAGAGATTTGGAACAAGTTTCGGGATCCATCAAAAAATTTTAAAACTAATATTTGTGAGATGTAGTTGTGAATGTCCTATACATAAACATGTATGTAATATAGATGTGGGTATAAGAATAGGTCTATAGTTATATAGTCATTTCTCTTCTTGATAGTATATATTTTCATTATAAGTTTTGGATAATCACTTCTAAATATGCCACACACAAGAAGTATTGTAATTTGGTGCTAGAGTCATGGATCTAGTGAGATGGTAACCCCGCTTTCTATCAAAGGTGTAGGGTTCCAATATCCTAGGGCTAGGATGGGGGGTGGCATCGTACTAGTATTATGGTTGTAAGCAGATCAGATGGATTTGTAAAGAACATTGTACATATATCTATGTTGCAGGATTGTAAACATGGAATCTGTAGAGATTAGTAGATTATAATGCCCAAATTGGAAAATATGTATACACAAGGGCAGGTATATAACAATATATAACAATGCAATACTATTAAAAATATGCTACGAATATTCTCAATCTATGTACATGATACATCAATCAATTGTATCAAATTAGAAGTAACATACAAGAAAAGGAGATTAGAGATACTTACTTTCAGTGCAAGGACAGTTGCATCTCCGGCGATATTAATCTTCGCTTCCTGGGCCTCTAGTAGAACTCTCGTTATCCAAAATCTCACCCCCTAGATAATTTTGATAACTTGCACAATTTCTTTAGGCTTGAAGGAAATGCCTCATTGAAAATTGTTCAAGGCCCAAAATCAGGTTTTGAGGGATCAAGACAATTGGCTTTTCTCTAACGCCCACAATTATCCAAAGACAAAATCCAAGGAGTTAAGTAGGAAAATTTGTAGGAATAATTTTATTTTGTTAAAAAAAAATAAGTTGCAAGGGGCTATTTTAGTGCAAATTGGTTTTAATGGGGGCTGCGAATGGAACCAATTGCAGATCATACGTAGGGTTCATCGTACCTAGTTTGGACCTAGAAATGCTAAGGAGGATTAGTGTCATTGCGGCAATAAGTCGAGGTTGGCATCGTCCTTCTAGGGCAACACGATAGTTCACCTTTTTTAAAGGGCCATCTGAGTTCCCCAATAATGTCTGAAATAGCCACAGTTTTTACTTCACATGTAGAAAAAAGCAAATCAAAAATGCCCCACATGCGGTCATCTAACTATGGATTTTAGTTGGGACCGATAATTAACCCTGTGTGGGAAAAAATTAGCTATGAAATGGCTTTCACAAGTTAGTGTAATTTACCCGGATAATGGCGGAATGTTATTTATTCGGGACTTAATACCCTAAGGCTCAAGAAAGTCTCGAACTTAGCCGATTTAAACAGGTGGGTCGAGTGTAGTGTGGGTGTAAGCAGAAATTTTTGGCCCTCAGCGATCCAATTTTGATACCTGCGGGGACGTGAGTTCCCCATGATGGAACAAGAAGAATTGCCGAAAGATCAAAGCATTGTGGATAAGTCGGTGTACCTCTCTTTGGACTCCTCTAACTGCCCGGTCTAGGACACAGTGCAAGGAGTTAGTAAAAGTGATGCAGACATCGATAGAAGGATGGGAGCTCGTAGTTGCCTATTTTAAGTGGAGAATCAGGTATGAGGGCTGCGGATGGACATCTCAGTGGACATCATGGGACACGAAGACCCGTCATACTAAGTTCAGGGTTGCAAGATACAAATCCCAACCCCGAACTGTGGAAACAGTGCATAACTTCTTATCTCGGAGCTCACACATTTTCACAAAATTGGACAGTCGGGTTTCAAAAAGGTGCAGGATTTCTTATTGTGCAATGAGGGTAGGTTGGTGAAAATAAAAGAAACATTATCGCAATCGGTCTAGAGGACATTGGGAAATACTCAGAACTCGTAAAACCTGCATATTACCGAAATAGCCTGGCAAAGCTCAAAACAGCTTGCTCAGTGGACTCAGAAGACCGTAACTTTGTCCGGGAAAGATGGGACATCGGTATGCATGGGCTCCGCAAAACCGAAATACTCGCGATAGAGGACGGGAGCTCGATGTTTTTTGCGGAAAATGCAGAGCCCACATCTTGGCTTGAATGTGCTACTGAGACACACAGTGTTCCACGAAGACCTGATCATACCCGAAATATAAGCAAGAAGTCAATGCACGACCTCTGAACATCAAACGGGCATAACTTCTGATCTTATAGCTCTGATTTTCACAAAATTGGACTTGCCGAAAAGGGTAGGATTTCTTATTTTTCATGAGGGTAGGTTGGTGAAGATGAAAGAAACATATCTAGACCCAATAATTTAAATAGTCAGTCCTGTAAAATGCAAGAAAAACCCTGGCAAACTCAAAACAACTAACTACACTTAGAATGTCATATCTTTTGCATTTATCAATGAAAACGCACAAAATTGGTACCATTGGAATCTTGGTTTCGAGTCCAATGCACAAAAATAAAAAAATATGAAATTTGATGAAGAATTGATAGATATTTTTCTGAAAACGTGGCTAGTTTCAAAACAATGTTTTATTTGGTAGTTGGGATGCATTCAATGAAGCATGGGCATACTTTTCTCACTACTGCAAGTTATGGGACAATATGGGGGGCCATTTGCAAGAAACATACCATCATTTCAATCCATTTATGACATCTTGCAAGTGGTGGGAAGACATATTTCTGGATTTTTATTTCTCTCTCTCTCTCCTCTCAGAATTCTATAAATTAGAGTGTTGGGCTCATTGTAAAGGGGAGATTTTTTAGTAGCAAAACTCTATCAAATTTATTTTCTGAAACCAATGTACTGCATGCCCTTGTAGTTTAATCCTTTCATGGTGATCCAGACCCTTATTTTGTAATATACTGAACTGCACATATCATGAAGCAATAAATACAAGTTTGTGGATGTCTCTTCCCCTGTTGTGTTTGTTTGCATTCTTCTTGGCTCTTTCAACATCATTGCTAATATATCATGTCTATTTTATGCTCTTATCAGGTATTCATTACCATTGTGTGTGTATGAAATATTATTGTGAATACAGTTGCTAGACTGTGGAGAACTGTTATTACCCCTATCTAATATGTACTTGTGCTTCCATCTTTTCACACATTGGAAAGATTATTCTCATTCACTCTACTTTTCTGGTGTATCACCACTTTAGTTTAGGATCTGTTTTTATGCACTCTCCCTCCATGTTCCCTTGCAAAGTTAGATTAGGACAAGTCATTTTTGTCTGCATTAGAGTAGATTGTGACAGGTAGTTTAGGAGCAAGAACCAGCTTTCTCAAGAGGTCTATCTCAAGTAGCAAGTCCCACAACTTCGAGATAGTACCCATGTTATCCAGTGACATCGTGAGCTCAAACAAACACATTTGTGAAAACCAAAGGGTGATGTGATTCAGAGATAACATGACCCATTAGACACATTACCCATACCTTTTAATTAATTTCCATATCCCAAAAAAATCACATCACTTAAAGTTGTAGGGACAAATCTCCTCCATTAGATTAAGTTATTTTTGGCCCTTCAATTATAAATTCCCTAAATATCCTTATGAGGTCTTCTTATTCTTTCTTTTACCCTAAACTCACTCATTTGGTTTATTTTGGTTTGCATGTTTTCGGTGCATGGAAGCCATGGAAGCCATGAAAGGTTGCTCGTTGTTATTGGATGAATATACACACATTTTGGTTACTTATTTTCATTTGCATCCCTCTCCTACAGTTTTCCAAGATTATTATTTATTATTTGAGTTTTTTTTTTGTTTATCCCATTTGGGTATGGGCATTTTTGTCGCAATTTTATTTCTGGTTTAAAATGATAGATACATAGGGATGAAGGTAGTATATATATGTCTATGTGTGTGTGAGAGTGTGTTTAATATATATTTCATTTGATTAAAAATTATTTTGAGAAATCCTGTTTATTGAGACAATTTTAGAGATAATACAGTCATATATATAAGAATATACCTACACTTATTTATATATATATATATATTAGCGTAGGTAAATTTATTTTTCGCCAAAGGCGTTTACTTTGAAGAAGGCATTGCTAGAAAGTGTCAAATTCTGGTGGCTTAACTTTACGGGGTGTCGGATTTTAGATATTTTTGTAATTCCTAGATATTTACTATTTTAGATATTCATCTTTGACTCCAAATCCTGTTCCTATATGTTTCAATGGCACTAATTACTCTGGACTTGCTATCCAATGATATAGATTTATTTTTTTCGTTTCTATGAATTCGAAATTTCTATCAACAATTTTTCACAGTTCTAAATCTAACTGCACATTCTGAGGAGTTACAAAATCAGTTCTTGTTGTAATTCAGATGGTATGAGCCTTACTGATATTCTGATAATTTATGAATAGTTGTAGTCTTATTAGTTCTTTACATGCATCTATAAAAATTCTCAACGTGCACATTTAAATCTGGAAATACATTAGCTTCATTTTCTATCATTCCATTGACTTGTAACTCTTGTTTTTAATTTATTTATTGGTTCATGTGTTATGTAAGTTTTAATTGTCTTGTTTTAACTTTTTAGTGTGTTGTGTCAATAAGTTTTTTTATTTAGTATTTAAATACGTGTGCCTGGAAAATAAATAGTTTGCTCTTATAAAGAGTCAAATTATCTTTTGGAGTCTTTGTTAAAGTTTGTTTTTTAAATGTTAAGTCTTACTTAATTATAATTTTTTTTAGGAATTTGGTTTAATTTTGAGGTCCTTTAAAAGTGAAATGCATGGGGATAATTCTTTTGTTTAGTTTTAGTTTTATATTTGTTTAATACGTTTTAGTATTTATTTTTAATTTTGTTTTTATGTGTTTATTTTAAAATAAAGTCATTGTATTAGTCTTATGGTGCATTTTCTCTGGAAGTCAATTAAAGAATCCGATGTAGTTCTAAATGAGTTGCAATTTATGCCGGAGAGGATAATAATGTTTAGTTTATTGGAGTTGTAATTTTCTATTTTAAGTTTGTGTGATGGGGAGAGGACAATATAGTAACTTCCAACAAAAGAAACATTGCCTACTATGCCTTGATGGATGTCCGTACATTGCTATAAAGCTCGTATTTTCTTATGGGCCACATGTATGTTGGTACATGTGAGTTGATTGTGGTGAATATATAATTGTTTTATTTGATGAAACAATCACAATGTCTCTTGACGATGACCATGTCTTCTGTAAGATACAACTATGATATTCATTTAAAAGATAACATGTTGTATCATTTGGTTGAACACTTGGCGTTTATTTACAAAAGTTCATATTTTTGCACTTAAATGTTCCCAAAGCGTAGACAACAATCCCATTTGTTAGTATCCTTCAATCACTTCAATCCATGAGATGACATATCTCTAGGGAATTTTATGTTTGGTGGGTAGATGAGCTTAAGAAACCCTCCAATGATACCCAAGATGTTGTAGTGGAAGAGAATCTCCACGCTTATTATAAACGAGGCTTCCATCTTTGTGTTCTTATCCATCTGATTCTACTCCCGTTGTACATATTCATCAGCTTTTGCAACCGCTTGCACCACTCAGGCACAGAGAGTGGTTTCCTGTTTACATTTGCCAGCATACTCCTCACCTTGTTTCCCCATATGCAACAGATAAGGCTCCAACCCAATTAGTTTAAATTTGCCAAAGTACTCCCAACCTGTGCCAAAATATAGAGGGATTTTGTTAGATATAGTTGCAAATGTTTTGATAGACATGTATGCAGAATGTGGAACCTTACATAAAGACATGTGAACTGTTTAGCAAAATGTAACTTATGTTCTTCGCTCAAACATCTATCATATATCATAAAATATATTTTACATCCAAACCATATTATACACATAAAATTCAAGCCCTCTCCAGCGTAACTTGTAACTCATTTGCAATTTCTAGTATATTATTTGTATAACCCAAAGGGTTCGGCCTACATTTCCAAAGTAAGAGGCCTGTGTAAATAGATTAGTTGTGACTATTGAAAGAAAGACATAGCCGCATGCCTTTGGGTTAGGGTTTGGATGTATTTGGAGAAGTGGGGTGAGGGAGTGGGGCCCTGCACCCTCGCCCCATCCCATATTGTTTAATAAAATATAATGGAATTGGGGTGGGGGGCCGCCGAACCCCACTATGACTTATTTAATCCATTCTCCCATGGCCACTCGGCCCGCTATTTTTAATACCTTTTTTTAATAGAACTTGCTCTAACTACTCCACAACTACCGATTCCATTATGCCCAAACAATTTTTTATATTATTTAATATCATAGAGTTATAATTTATATATTATTAATTTATATTTAATATTTAATAATAATATAAATATATTATTAAATGTATATATATATATTTATATATTTTTATTATTATTAATATATATATATATATAACAAATACTTTATCAATTCAGGGTTATTATAAAATTAGACATAAGGCATATCGGATTAGATATGAATTTATAATTATGTAACTAATTAGTGGTATAGCTGGAATAATATCCTTTCCAACAAAATGTAAATTTGACTATAAAACCAAATGAAATAGCTCTCTCTCTCTCTCTCTTTCAATTTAATTTGGGGAGAGTAAAAGAGACAGAATACTTAAATAAACGCATTTCTTTATTTTTCCTTTCAAATCTTAATATTGCCAACAATAGAAAAAGAATTAAAATTCACTATTTAACAAGAACATCATTCTTTCTAAATGAATTTTGCAATACACTTTTAAATAAAGTCTAGATTGAGAGAAATTCATTTAAATTACAATTTCACTTCAATCCCGTGATGCCGCGAAAAACGACGACACTCTAGGAACTTGCTTCCACGAACATATAACCCGAAAAATACGACTAAATTTATTTATTTTTGCATGAAGATCAAGATTTAAGAGAACAAGTTTATAATTGCTATATATTTAAATAATCATATATATATATATATATATATATATATATATATATATATATATTAATATGAAGAATCGTTTCATTCTACAATTTTTTAAAATAAATATTACTTTTGATTAAATAGCTTAACCTCATGGAAAGTCATTTTGAAGGATATTTATAATACTGTGATCATTCGAATTTACTTTCTTAAATGCAGATTAATCATATTTGAAAATTGCACAAAAAAAGGTCAAGAGATTTAATAGGGTAACACAATCCAAATTAAGTTTGAAAAGATATGGTTGGGGGTGGGTGGCTTTAATAGCCACCTGCCATTTCATGAAACCCCTTCTCCTTTGGCGTGTTGGGCTACTCCTAGCTCTTATCTTCATTTAATAGCCACCTGGCCGCATATCTTCATTTAATAACTTTTAGATCTGCAGATCTTATACGCCCCCCCCCCCCCTTGCATTTAGCAAATCTTGAGCTTTTCATGGTCGGCCTGCTGTTTTATTCTGCCCAGGCCGCGTGGATTCGATGTGGTGGTTATAGATGAAGCTACAGACTAATGAAGCAGACATGCTAACACGTTTTATTCAGCCCTGGCCGCACGTGTTGTCATGGAGGTTGTAGAAGACGCTACAGGTGAGAGAAAATAGGCGTGGAAACCTCCACTATCGTTGGGTGCTACGAGGTGTGTTCATGACGGGGGATCCACAGCCATGGCCTGCCACAGCAGTTGGCTAGGAAGCAGGCAGGTCGCAGTCATAAAACAAAGCCTTTTGAGCGCTTAAAACAAGCAGGTTGTCCAACTATGTTGTTATCTGTTCAGTATCGAATGCATCCTCAAATTTGGGATTCACCTCCAAGATATTTTTATCAAATCGGTTAAGGAACAGTGAGAGTGCTACCAGAAGACCTGGTGAAACTTATTACAAGGATTTTCTATTTGAAACCTTACCCTCTTTACGGTATGGCTTGAGGAAGGGAAATCTTGTAGAGGTGGATCTGTTTCATATCAGAATATTCATGAAGCACAGTCTGCTTTGCAGTTATAAGAACCTTTCGGCGGAAATTTTATTACAGTCTTATTACATGATGATTATACAGAGATATATCATCATCTTAGTTGTTTTATATTATATGCATGTATGATTTTATATGTATTTTAGCACAATTCGTTTTGCATTGATATGCACGTCTCATACGTGGGTTAAATCGATGCATGCCAAGATAAAACTACTCTAGCCAGTTATCTATCACTACGGCAGTTATGAGCTGCTTCTTACTCCTGCAAATGTGATTCATATCAGCAGATATTTATCATTTATTTTCACCTGGTGCTTGACATATTTTATTGAGCCATGCAATTGTTTGATGGGTCATTTTTGGATGACAGACTAGGTTTGAATTATGAATAATTTTTACCTACGAACATGAAGCTAAGATTTCATTTTTCTCAACTTCACCAATATAGATCTTGTCATAGATTGAATATGAGTTTTCTTATCTACTTCTTTCCAGTCATGGGAACTTTGAATTGCTAGTTGACAGTTTTAGAATTACAATGTGGTTCAAAAAGACATATATGCTTTTAGGACTTTTGAAAATAGAATTCTACACTTGTAAAATGTTGGCGTAAATATCTTGAAGTCTATGTTTAAATTAGAGTAATGAACTTAATAAGTTTAGAGCTTTTGCATTAAAATTTCTTTCTACTCAATTTAATAGGCGTTGTACGGGATTTCAAAACGATTTGATTTCCTTTCCCTTAATAATTTGCAAATAGTTTTACAATGAATTCTTAAATGAGGAAAAGCATAATAGAGCTAGGACTTAAATTACTTCATTGGCATATTGAAAACTATTTAAAACTTAAGTCTTTCCATCAACAATACAAGAAGAGATAATGCACTAATATTCTCACTTTTCAATACATCTCTTTTAAGCAACAAAATGAAATTTAATATATATTTTTTTAAAGTAAATTTCCCAACATTCCCCAAGAGGGTTTCAACAATATTTCCATTAAGTTTTAGAGTAAGCACTACTAACATTTCAACAAGATCAACACACTCATATGAGGTTCCAAGCCAAGTTAAAGGAGAATAAATAAATTGTCTTTCCTTCAACTTTCAATTCCATCCACATTACAACCTTACTAATGAAGATCAATACAACTTTCCTTCAACATCTTGTTACAACATTTTCCACTTAATGTGGGAACATTTTACAATAATGGAAGCTAAAATACAAGCAATATTACACTTTCTTCCACTCTAGGTGGGTAAAAATACAAGGTAGTTTCACATTGTCATCAACAAGGCTCCAATGCTACAAACATCAACAAGGTAGCTCCTCCAATAGTTTGCTTGATTCACAAAAAAATAAGGGGAGAGGCAACGCTCTCCTCCCAACCAAGATACCCAATGGAGAAGAGAATCCATCCTCTCCATTGGCCCCCAAGCCCCAACCACATTACAATGGGAGAAAATCCAACTCATGGCAACTACTAGCTTCCACATAACTTAACATAAAAAATTCACAATCATTCCATAAACCTTTAAAACAAAACAACACATGACCCCTAGGTCACAATTTTTCCCTAACCAAATAATTCTAACACACACACAATTACTTGTTGCCATGGTGACCTTAGCTGGATTCTTCTCGAATTCCGATGTGGTTGGTCTCCACTTCCCAATATTGTTGTGAATATAATATACCTACAGAACAGAGAATGCCTTCTTCGTCCTGTTGGCCGCATTAAAACATTCATGCCAAATATACAATATGATCTAAAATAAACGACACATGATTTATTATTATCTATGCAAGTACGATATCACTTACACTTTCTAGCACATTTCTATTCCACATTTCATTTATGTCAAAACGATCATCACATTAGTCCAATTATCAAGTTCTACTCAATATGATTAAATATATCACATGTCATAATTAAAGATAAATAACCATGTCAAAAGTATACAAATATCATCATCAAATGTCCACCAGTAGACCATATGCATCATATAAAGATCAAATCAATAACAGTCCAGTGTCTATGATATCTACTAGCATGCTAAATCAAGAAGCCATAATAAATCCATAAGTGAAGTAATCAGTCTCGAAAACAACAAAACAAAATGGTGTCAAAGGGAAGTGGGCACTACATCCCCCTCCCCTTAGACTCGACTTCCTCCTGGAAGTCACTGGAAAAGGTGTGGAAACTATCCTCATAACAAAGTAACATCCTCCCAAGTAGCTGCAGTCTCATCATACCTGTCTGATTGGACCCGAACCTGATCAATCTCTCTACGCAAAGGCCCAGGGTCCTGCGCTCTATAATGCGTACGGGCTCCACCATCACCTGCCCCTGATCCTGCACCTGCAATGCGGTCTAATCTAGTATGTGAGAAGGATCAAAAATATATCTCCTAAGCACAGAAATGTGAAACACATCATGGATGCGAGATAAGCTAGGTGGCAATGCTAGGCGATAGACCAAGGGACCGAGGCGCTCCAAGATCTCAAAGGGACCCACAAACCTAGGAGCAAGCTTAGAACCTTTTCCGTAGTGGATAGGGATCTTATGCGGTCTGACACGAAGAAACATCTTCGTGCCCACCTCAAAATTGTGATCTTTCCTATGCTGATCTGCATACTTTTTTTGTTTGTCCTGCACCTCTTGCAATCTCTTCCTGATCAAGGTAACCTGCTGCTCCATATCATGCTCCATATCATGTAATAATGTTGGCCCAAGGGAAACCCTGTCCTCAATCCTGTCCCAACTAAGAGGTGTCCTGCACTCTCTACCATATAATTCCTGAAAAGGAGCCATGCCTATAGAACTCTGGAAACTATTATTGTAGGAAAACTCCACCAAATACAGATACTCCTCCCATCTCGACTGATGATCCATCATGTACATCCTAAGCATATCCTCCAAAATATGATTCACCCTCTCTGTATGTCCATCTGTCTCAGGGTGATAAGCTGTGCTGAAATTAATCCTCGTCCCGAGAACATACTGCATGGTGGTCCAGAAATGGGAAGTGTACAAAGGGTCGCGGTCGTAAATGATCTTCCGCAGAATCCCATGTAATCTGACAATCTCATCAAGGTATACTCCTGCCATAGCACTTGCTGTATAGGTGGTCTTCACTGGATAAAAATGAGCTACCTTCATTAATTTATCCACCGTGACCATGATGGCGTCGTGATGGTATCTCGACGTAGGTAACCCAACGATGAAGTCCATGGAAATGGTGTCCCACTTCCACTCTGGTATGGCGTGAGGATAAAGAAGGCCAGCTGGATGCTGATGCTCGGCCTTCACCCTCTGGAACTCTAAACAACGGGACACAAACGAGGCCACGTCTCTCTGAAGTCCTCTCCAAAAATACAACTGTCTCAGGGTGGCGTGCATCTTCTTCACCTCGGGATGGGCTGAATAAGGTGCACGATGAGCCTCTGTCAAAATGTCATGTCTCAAGCCTCCATCTATAGGAACATATATCCGACCTCTGTGTCTGAGAAGACCATCTGCCTCTAATGAAAATCCATCAAATCCCCCCTCAAGGGGTCTCTGAGACTCAATCTCTGCTCTGGCTGCAAGGTAGAAACTATAATGAGGAAGCTGCTGCAAGATCCTACTCCGTAAATCTGTGCCCACTGAGGTGGCCATAACCACATGTCTCCACCTACTCAAGGCATCTGCAACCACATTCTCCTTCCCTTTCACATGCTCTATCTCCATGTCATACTCACAGAGTAATTCCATCCAACGCCGCTGACGAGCGTTGAGATTGGGTTGCGTGAAGAGGTGGCGAAGACTCAAGTGATCAGTCCTGAGTGTAAATCTCCGGCCAAGAAGAAAATGCCTCCACCACACTAAGACATGTACCACTGCTACAAGCTCAAGGTCATGGGTTGGATAATTGAGCTCATAATCTTTGAGTTTGCGAGACTCAAAGGCAACGACTCTACCCTCCTGCATTAACACACCTCCAAGTCCTGCCAAGGAAGCATCTGTGCAAACGTAGAACTCACCCTGAGGATCTGGCACTGCAAGAATAGGTGCTCTCATGAGGCATTCCTTCAGTGTACTGAAGGCCTTCTCACATCTATCTGACCATAAAAACTTCTTCCCTTTCCGCTGAAGGGAAGTGATGGGGTGCACAATCTGAGAAAAATCCTGAACAAACCTCCTGTAATACCCCGCTAGACTCATGAAGCTACGCACCTCGGTCACACTAGTGGGTGTTGTCCAGTCCATGATGGCTCGAATCTTGGAAGGATTGACTGCAATACCTTCCCCAGAAATGATGTGGCCCAAATACTGCACCTCAGGCTGAAAGAACGCACACTTCTCCAAGTTCCCGTAAAGGTGATGTTCGCGAAGACACTGAAGAACCTGGCGAAGGTGCTCCTCGTGCTCCTCACGTGTGCATGAGTAAATCAAAATGTCATCAAGGAAG
Source organism: Taxus chinensis (assembly GCA_019776745.2). Lineage (NCBI taxonomy): Eukaryota > Viridiplantae > Streptophyta > Pinopsida > Cupressales > Taxaceae > Taxus > Taxus chinensis. Next base: position 183,078,499 of record CM034151.1, read on the forward strand.
ATGAGCACGAAGCGATCAAGGAAGGTCTTGAATACTTCATTCATCAAACTCATAAACACTGCGGGGGCATTCGTCAAACCGAAAGGTACCACTGTGAACTCGTAGTGGCCATATCTCGTACGGAAAGTTGTCTTGTGAATATCTGTTTCCGCAATCCTGAGCTGGTGGTACCCTGACTTAAGATCTATCTTATAGAAAAATGTAGCCCCCTTCATCTGATCAAATAAATCATCAATGCGTGGAAGGGGGTAACGATTCTTGATCGTTACTTTATTCAGCTGACGGTAGTCAATACACAACCGAAGAGATCCATCCTTCTTCTTCACGAATATCACTGGTGCACCCCAAGGGGATACACTAGGATGGATTAGGCCTTTCTCCAGAAGGCCCTCAAGCTGCAACTTGAGCTCACATAACTCAGGAGTAGTCATCCGATAGGGTGCTCGTGAGATAGGCTCTGCGCCCGGAACTAGATCTATATGGAAATCTATCTCACGTGGGGGAGGTAACCCCGGTAGCTCCCCTGGGAACACATCAGCAAACTATGATAAGATGGGATGGTCATCGAGGGAAGGTCCTCTTGACACATCCTCTGATCTGTCACTGACCGTAATAGCAAACAATTGACAACCCCGTCGCGCACACCGCTTAAGCTGCATAGCGGAGATGGTGCGAATGGATACGGCCCTCCTAACTCCTGATATCACTGACTCTACTCCAAGATCATCTATGCAAGCAATAGTCTTATGGTAAAAATCCACTCTAGCTCTGTGAGCGGACAACCAATCCATGCCTAAAATGACGCCATAAGATCCTAATGGAAGGATCCGAAGATCAGAAGTAGTGGTGAAGGGTCCCAAATCCACTACACACTCCTTAACTAAGGAGTCTACAAAAATTTTGGCTCCAAAAGCCATCTCAACGTCCCAACTACGGCCCTGCCTAACTGCCACCAGCCTACAACGCTCTACTAAGGATGGTGCAATAAAAGAATCAGAAGAACCAGAATCAAATAATATAGAGGTGGAAATACCACCAATACTACCTGTCGTCTCAATCACAGTACTCTGGTGCTTAGCCTGGAAGTTCTCGACCACTGCGTAGATCCGATGAATCTGTGTCATATCTCCAACAGTAGGCTCTGAGATCTGCATCTTACCCTTGTTAGGGTTCTGTGGGCAATCTCTCCAATGATGTCCCACAACACCACAACCATAATAGCTGCCTGGTCCTCTCCAATGGGAAGCAGCTCCAGCTGGTACTCTAGATGTCTGAGCTACAGATCCTGACGATCCGGCTATGGACTGTTGAGGTCTCTGCTGACGAGCTCCTGTTGACTGAGCTCTCGGCGCACCCTGTGTCCTGATGGGACCCTTAGGAGGAGGCCCCATACTACATCCTCTCTGCGCATCAAATCTTTGAGGAGGTCGGTAAGGTGGGCGGGTCTGTTGCTGCTACTGTGGTGGCCTGAATGAAGCTTTCCCTGAACTCTGTCCACCCCATGGAGGAGGAAATGACCCCTTCGACCTACCATCCTGCATCTTCTGGATACGGCTCCGAACTCTGTCTCTAGCCTGTTGCATCTTTCCCCGTGTCTCCTCTGCAATATAGACCTTCTCCACGGCCTCTTCTAATGTCTGTGGGTAGTGAATGCACACTGCGCCACCTAAATCCAAGTTTAGGCCCCGGATGAACCTGTGAATACGTACCTGCTCATCTTGCATATAGTCGACATACTGGAGTAGGTCCAGAAATCGACTCTCATACTCAGCTACTATCATCGATTCCTGACAGAGGTCATGAAACTCGTCTATCCGCTGCTGTATAAATCTCCTGGGTAAATACCTGCTCCTGAATCGCTCCTCAAACAGCTCCTAGGTAATCATCTCCGAGTCAACATGGAGCTTCTGCTCCTCGGTCCTCCACCAGACTCCTTCTCCATCCTTCAGAAGATGGATTGCAACACGAGCTTTCGTGTTGCTAGTACAAGGGCAGAGCTTGAAGCATCCTCTCAAGCTCACCAACCAAGCCTCTGCCTGAAAACCACCTTTATCACCTGAATAGTGAGATGGTCGTAGCTTCAGGATCTCCCTGATATGGTCTGTAGCTGACGTATGACGAATCCTAGGTCTCTCTGTATGCTCCTCCCTCTGTCTAGGTCTCCGAGACCTGTCCCTATGTCCTGAGATCCTGTCCCCATGTCCTCTCTGTGGTGACTCTGCCCTAGCCGACTCCGCACGAAAGTTCTCTACCCTGTGCTCCTCTCTGTGTTGAGGGGATACCTGGGTATCTACTGATGGCTCCAAACTATGTCTTGCAAATCGTCCTCCCAAGGGCTCTCCGCGTATAGTGGCATTGACATCCTGGAGTTTCTCTAAGATCTGAGGTAGAATGGTTGCTACATCCTGCTCTGGGGGTGGTATATCTAGGTCTATATGAAGAGATCCCTCACCCAATCCGTGCCTCCTGCACAGATCAAGGTGAGAGTTAGTTCATTGTTCTAGGTCTTGTGCCAGTTTTTTTTTTAAAAATTTGTTGTTTCCTATAATTATCAACATTGTGGTTTTATATATTAAAAGAGTCAACTCTGCACTAGGTTAAATGTTCATGTTTCATGTTTTCTACATGTGCCCAAGGGTCCAAGCTTTGAACCCTCAGCTCTGATACCAAAGTGTGATGCCGCGAAAAACGACGATGCTCTAGGAACTTGCTTCCATGAACATATAACCTGAAAAATACGACTAATTTTTTTTTTTTGCATGAAGATCAAGATTTAAGAGAAGAAGTTTATAATTGTTATATATTTAAATAATTATATATTTTATTTTTTTTAATATGAAGAATCGTTTCATTCTACAAATTTTTAAAATAAATATTACGTTTGATTAAATAGCTTAACCACCCCTTCCTCATGGAAAGTCATTTTGAAGGATATTTATAATATTGTGATCATTCAAATTTACTTTCTTAAATGGAGATTAATCATATTTGAAAATTGCACAAAAAAAGGTCAAGAGATTTAATAGGGTAACACAATCCAAATTAAGTTTGAAAAGATATGGTTGGGGGTGGGTGGCTTTAATAGCCACCTACCATTTCATGAAACCCCCTCTCCTTTGGCATGCTGGGCTACTCCTAGCTCTTATCTTCATTTAATAGCCACCTGGCCGCATATCTTCATTTAATAACTTTTAGATCCGCAGATCTTATACGCCCCCCCCCTTGCATTTAACAAATCTTGAGCTTTCATGGTCGGCCTGCTGTTTTATTCTGCCCAGGCTGCGTGGATTCGATGTGGTGGTTATAGATGAAGCTACAGACTAATGAAGCAGACGTGCTAACACGTTTTATTCAGCCCTGGCCGCGCGTGCTGTCATGGAGGCTATAGAAGACGCTACATGCGAGAGAAAATAGGCGTGGAAACCTCCACTATCATTGGGTGCTACGAGGTGTGTTCATGACGGGGGATCCACAGCCACGGCCTGCCACAGCAGTCGGCCAGGCAGCAGGCAGGTCGCAGTAATAAAACAAAGCCTTTTGAGCGCTTAAAACAAGCAGGTTGTCCAAATATGTTGTTATCTATTCAGTATCGAATGCATCCTCAAATTCGGGATTCGCCTCCAAGATATTTTTATCAAATCGATTAAGGAACAGTGAGAGTGCTACTAGAAGACCTGGTGAAACTTATTACAAGGATTTTCTATTTGAAACCTTACACGCTTTACGGTATGGCTCGAGGAAGGGAAATCTCGTAGAGGTGGATCTGTTTCATATCAGAATATTCATGAAGCACAGTCTTCTTTGTAGTTATAAGAACCTTTCGGCGGAAATTTTATTACAGTCTTATTACATGATGATTATACAGAGATATATCATCATCTTAGTTGTTTTATATTATATGCATGTATGATTTTATATGTATTTTAGCACAATTAGTTTTTGCATTGATATGCCTTCTCATACGTGGGTTAAATCGATGCATGCCAAGATAAAACTACTCTAGCCAGTATCTATCACTGCGGCCAGTTATGAGCTGCTTCTTACTCTGCAAATGTGATTCATATCAGCAGACATTTATCATTTATTTTCACCTGGTGCTTGATATATTTTATTGAGCCATGCAATTGTTTGATGGGTCATTTTTGGATGACAGACTAGGTTTGAATTATGAATAATTTTTACCTACGAACATGAAGCTAAGATTTCATTTTTCTCAACTTCATCAATATAGATCTTGTCATAGATTGACTACGAGTTTTCTTATCTGTTTCTTTCCAGTGCAGCGGGCAGATTCAATTTCGGAGAATTCAGGTCATGGGAACCTTGAATTGCTAGTTGACAGTTTTAGAATTACAATGTGGTTCAAAAAGACATATATGCTTTTAGGACTTTTGAAAACAGAATTCTACACTTGTAAAATGTTGATGTAAATATCTTGAAGTCTATTTATAAATTAGAGTAATGAACTTAATAATTTTAGAGCTTTTGCATTAAAATTTCTTTCTACTCAATTTAATAGGCGTTGTACGGGATTTCAAAACGATTTGATTTCCTTTCCCTAATAATTTGCAATAGTTTTACAATGAATTCTTAAATGAGGAAAACGCAAATAGAGCTAGGACTTAAATTACTTCATTGGCATATTGAAAACTATTTCAAAACCATGGAACTCACTTGCTCTCACACAGTGCTTCACCTGCTGGGCGAAAGATGGAAACGAGAATTTAACAGCAAACGTACAGATCAAACACGCATTTTCCTTTGAACATACTCAAAAACTTTAAAAGTGACCTGCTTATACATGGCATGGATGCATTTACTGATGTTTCATAACTGCTCCACTAAATGGTACAGTTCTAATAAGGGACAAACTATAATTCCTTGACATGTTTAATAATTAATACATTAGTTTCCTTTTAAAATGAAATGTGGTGGTGAACTTATTAAGCTAGAAATTTTACATTACTGAAAATTCTTTCTTCACAAATTTAATGACATAACATGGGGTGTTTCAAAGAATTGATTTTTTTTATTTGCATAATTTGTAAAGGATTCTTGTACAATTTAGATTCATATGAAAAAAAAATAAAAGGAACTAGAATCTTACTTCTATTGGCAATTTTTCATTGTTATACTAAAAAACTTTTGAAAACTTGAGTCCTTCCATCAAGTATAAAAGAAGGAAAACATATATCACTATTATTTTCCATCATTATCAATACTTTCAAGTACTTCAAACAAAATTTTAATATATTTCCTTTGTAAATTTCTTTCACAACATTCCACAAGAATTCAACAAATTTCCAATAATTTTTAGAGTAAGAAATACTATCATTTCAATCAAACTTTCCTTCAAATCTTTGTTACAACAACATGTCCTACTTCATGTGGAAAAACAATGTAATTTGCAATAATGGAAGCTAAAGAAAAAGATTAACAATATTTACATTTTTTTCCACTCAAGGTGGGGGTAATTACATGATGTTTTTACAACATTGTCAACAACAAGGTTCTTGTGCACAAGCTCCAAGTGTTCTTCATCATGCTCCAAGTTCCAAGTAGTTCAATCACAACCAAGATAGGGGGAGAGGCAACACTCTCCTCCCAACCAAATCTCAATGGAGAAGAGAAGCAATCTCCTCCATTGACCCCCGAGCCCCAAACACAACACAATGAAGGGTGGTCTCCAACTCAAGGCAACATACATGCTTCCACAATACAAGTTCTTCACAACATTCAAGCTAAAAAAGAGAAGAACAACAGAGACACACAATAACATCAAACATTACACAACAAGGCTTGCATCCAAGCCAACAAGAGAAGGAACTATGGGAATGTTTTCCCTTATGCCTCCCAAATGAGATGAGATGCCCATCCAAAACCCTCCACAATATACACAAAGCCCCTATGACTCTTATGCCTCCCTCAAGTACCCCTTTTTCCTCCCATACTCTTATGCCTCCCCTCCTCTAATGGCTCCCTCAAAGACAAGGTAGAATGTAAACATTCCTACCCAAGATGAGCATCCCTCTCAAACTCCCTCCACAATATCCTAATCTACTCTTTTGCCTCCCTCATGAGTATTCCCATAGACCTCTCCTATACAACACAAAAGCATTCAAACCATTTTTCACAATTTCACCAAAGTAAACATGCATTTTTTTCACAATTTTAGCATAGAAGCAATAATAATATGAAAGCAAAAAACAAAGGAGAGGGTTCCCTACCTCTCCATTGGAGAAGCCTAAACCAAGAAACTTGTCCAAGCTCCTTCCCAAATCAATCCAAGCATGCAAGTCCAAAAACTCTCTCTATCTCTTTCTCCCAAATTCCTCTCTCAAAAAATAAACAAAGAGAAACTCTTCAAAAACACAAAAAAAAAAAAAGCTCCAACCCCCTCCACAAGAGAGGAAGTTTCAATAAATAGGTCAAAAAGGTAAGGGTGAGGGTGATGTGGCTCCATGTAGGATGCCACATCACACATCCTCAAACCATCTCCCAAGGTCAACTCAAATCCCAAAAACACCATAAATGGGTGGTTGGGTTGAATGACAACCCTCTTCCACATTCAACCCTTTCCCATGTGCCTTAAGGCACAATTAAATGCAAAATGAGGAAAATGCACTCCAAAGTCATATTTCCCTTCCCAAAACATTAAATAGCCCCTTTTTGGATTCCCAACCCATAGATATGGTTGGTAAGGGGTTTTGGGAAGTGTGGGACAAGTTTAACTTGTCCCACAAGTCCCCTAAAAATGCACTCAATCTCAAATTCGAGATTCTAAGAGCATGGAGTGGTCAACACTCAAAACCAAGCATTCAATACAAGAGGACACACAAGGCTCAAGGAGCCAACAATCAAAATTTATTACACCCACTTGACTTTCCCCCAAAAGCTTACAAACTAAAACAAGATATTACATTAATCTAAACACACTTAACAAAAAAATAATAAAAGAAGACATCACAAAAAGAAATCACCTACTAAAGTAAATAAAACAATTAAATAAAATTCTTAACCCCCCATGGTCACATTAGGAAAATTTCCCCCTCATGGAAATTTTCTCAACACATACAAGAACAAAGCTAACACAATACAGTTTACAAGTTGCCTTGACGACAAATGTTGTAACCACCCGACATTCTTGTTGTGTTTGGTCCCCAATCCCCCTCATGGTTGTGATCATGCTGTGTTTCCTGCAAAAAAATGCAAAATACCCTCTTCGGCCTTGCGGCCATGTCAAAATATCCAAAAGTAATCATATGCATGAAATTTATTAACATCTATACGTAATTCAATTATCCATTATTTCTAGGTCTAAATCACAACTTAATTTGCATTTCATCATTATCCAAAATCATAGTAATGTAAATTCAACAACTACATTCTATTCAACATGGCGAAGAAATCCAATGTTAGAAACACATGCAATATATCCATATAAAAATAATTATCAGACTCCAATAGTCGTCCCCTGAGTCTGTAGATCATACTCGAAATAAAATCCAATCATAATCCGAATGCATCTAGTCACAAAACATCATGCTAATCAACATAAGTATAAATCATGTCCATATCTAAGGTCTGCATAACTCAAAACGGTAATCAACTAAGTGTCGTAGGGAAGTGGGCATCACATGTTTGATTCACTTTATCATGGCTCCTCCATTTGACCTTCACATACACAATGTTCTAAACTTTAGTCGGTTTTACAATAATTAACATATAACTCAGCCATTTTTGATTTATCATTGCATAATATAATTTGGAAAACACCTTTATCTTAGCACACATATCATTGGCATATTTTGATCATTGTTTATTTTAATCCCCTTTTGATTGACTATGGAATGTATGATTTTTGTTTGAATAACCATGTGGGAACATCCATTAACATTATCCCCCTTGTATAATTCATACATAACTTACTTAACTTATCGGGATCCTTGGATTATATCTGTGGCATATAATTATGTTTTTGACCTCTAAACAAGGTCAATGCAATGATTTTATTTTAATGGGGCTAGTCCCCTTCAATATGATGCTCGACCCCTTGCATTATTTGGTCAGTGGAATTACTAAACCTGATTTAGTAAGGTTTGAATGATCATTGACACGGCTGTACTCTCCTGATCATGGTGGAGTTACAGAAGACCTCGGTTATTGTTGGAGTTTGTATGGAAAGTGGTGATTTTTATATCCACCGTTTGATCTCGTACCTTCTATATCTGGACTGTTGATTTTGTACCTCTGCGTTTAGTTAGGGTTGCTTTGTGGTTAATCATGGTGAAGTAAAAAAAACTCGAACCTATCTCATTTTTATTATGCAGTGTGGAAGAATAGGAAAAATCCCTGGAAAATTTTGCCAAGATGGTCATTGTTACGTGCACCCGAGCTTGATTTTATGCATTTTTTAGTCTATGGGGGCTCTGAGACTTTGAATATTTGTATCCTTCTACCACTTTTACTATTTTCAAGCTTCTAAGGAAGATTTTTGGTAGTGGTTGCAGCCATCGTTGTTAGAAGGTTTTCAAGCTCGAAACCGAGGGTTCTTTTAATTTTCTCTGTGCTCTGTCATTTTCCTAGGTCCTTGCATACTATCAGGTTTATTTTGGGGTTTCGAGATGCCTTGCTTTACACTGGAATTTGGAAGCTTCTGGTATCAAGGCTTTTGGCCTCCATATTGGTTCTGCTTTGATCCTTGGAGAAATATTTTCTTTGATATGTCTATTCCAGGCATAGATTTCACTCTATATTTGAGTCGAGCACAATTTCACACAGCTGAGGCAACATTTGAAGTCACAATTAGGTCAGATCCGGACTCCATTGGGTGAGTTGAAGAACCTTCAAGCTTTGTATTTTTCTGGGTCAACGCTATTAGGAATAGGTCTGATCCCTTGTGTTTGTTTTTGTTTTGTGGGTATTGCATCTCAGCCGCAATCTTTGTGATTTTCAAGCTCGATGGAAGTCTATGTGAAGTTCAAGCTCGGTATATTTACTTTCTACATCCATTTTCTCTGGTTTTTTGCTTGAGCCATTTTTTTTTCTGTGCTTTGGTTTTCTTGCTATACATATTTGAGTGATTTGTCTTGAAGCTTATTATTTCAATAATCGACCTGGTTCGTCATTATTTTCCCCATCTACTGGGTAATTCGATTCGATTTCTACCTCTCATTACTTGATATTGTGTTTTAAAGACTCCATGAAAATTAGATATGGGTATATTCATATTTTGCTATGAGTTTCTCTATCCATGGTTGCACATAATAAAATTCTGGGGTTTTCTTTAAATTTTTTCTCATGAGCTCGAGCTTGGCATATTCTGGCTCTTCCTATTTATGATTTCCTGCATTCTATGTCTCAATGCATACCTGTCTTGAAAGTTGCGAAACGTTGGTTAGTTCGCCATTAAATAGGTGAAGCTTCTTTTTCCCTGACTTGCATTTTCAATAGCAATGTTCTAGTTGTTTCTGTTGCTCCCATTGCTACTTAAGAATGTCAGGATTTATCTTTTCTTCTCTTTTTACCTTGCATTATGAACTACGTTTTCCAAAAACATTGGTCATTCAATAGATTTGATCTTCTATAGATCTGAGTTGATTCCATTAAGCTTGTTGTATTACCCTATCGCTCTATTTCGCATTTGTTCTTAGCTCAAGTGTTTGACTATAATTCTTTAATCTCTGCTTCTTCTTTTTATCTGAATGTTTCTGAGTTATACGTACTTCACTTTCGTTTCGAGCTAGGGCTTATTTTGAAATTCATCCTATTAGTTCTCGAATGGCTGCAACTTTGTTATTTTGAGATCTTTTGAGATTCTGTATTGTGATGCAATTTCGGTGCTTTGTTTCACTTTTTGGGCTTGACATCGAGTGCCCCAGTCATTGTTTTCCACTCAGATCGACTGATTTATTTACTGGTAAGGCTTTTTTGATATTCCATGCTTCATTTAAACCTGTTAAAATCGCTGGAGCTTCACTTTCATGTACGAAGCTGAATGTTTTTCCAGCGTCTGGCTATAAATTTTTCCTGCTGCACTTGCCTTCTATTTTGGGTTTTCTTCGTCTACCAAATCTAACTCTATTAATAAAATTTGAAGTTCTTTTTCAACTGGCACATACATTTTCTTGAAATTTTCTTTTAATATAAAATGTGTCTTGTTTTCAATACTTTGATGCATGATTTTGCATTCGATAGTAATTCTGGGTCGTGAATTTCGTGAATTCCCCAAATATGGGTTTAAATCGACTTCTTTATTAAGGCATGTTATCCAATTTCACTCCTTGGGGCAAAATTACATAATGTGAGTTGGTTTTATGCTAATACCGGAAATGGCCTTCATGATACATTTTGGGACATTTCGAGTTAATTTTGTGTATAAGTACTAATGGTGTTTTCGAAAGTGTCCATGATTGTATGATATTACTCTTTCCTTCTTGGCTTTTCAAAACTCAGATTTTGCTTTAGGTGACTAAATCGGTCGTAGGCCCCACTTTCAGTCAATGTGTGTAAAAGTGATAGAAATCGATCAGTCAATTCAGGAGGGGTTTTATTATGTTTCCATGACCCCCTAGTTCCAAGAAGTAGCCACGAGAATCAAATTTTGATTAAAAAATAGTTGGGTGTCTGTTTAAATGGAACCGAGCTCGGTTTTAACTCGTGCAAGATGATTTGAATGGGTTGAGTTTGGTGGCTCGATGGAGATGTGGTTTGAATGCAGTCGAGGAATATTTAAGATCAGAGATAGGGTCAAGCTTCAAGGCAAGTGTCATTGTTGAATATCGGTTGAGTCAATTCAGTGGTATGATAAGGAATAAACGAAGAGTTGTTTTAATGGACCGATCGAACTCAAGGGAAGGAATTATGTGCATGGATCACTTTGAGCTCATTGGCATGGTGCTTGTCTGGTGGAGTTTGTTGGAGCTCGCCGAGTCAAAATTTGTAGTAAAAAATAGACCTCGGTGGTAAGAAGCTCCAGGAACGTGGGAGAAACCTGAGGGGAAGCCCGAGTCTGGATTATTTTGGGCTTTTTCCATCCAAGAGGGGAAAATGGTGTTTAAATCTCATGCATCATCATCACTATGGGTATTGCGGGGAGATCAACGACCAATTGGTTGAGTGGGACTTTGACGAGTGTAAGCCAAGTCGGTATTTCCACAAGGAGGGCAAAATTCAACCAACTGCCATGGTGGAAACTTTGTAATGGCAACCCATCATAGGGCTTTGGTGCAAAGAAGATGTCTATGTTTTTTTTTATTCGCTAGGTGATTTTCTAGGGGAGTGTTATCTCTTGAAAGTGCACCCTGGTTGAGATATGACAACAGGGGTTCAAATATTGATTTGATCTCTCACTTTCATAGATACAATGGAAATACCTTAGGTATGTGGGTATACCTATTGTTGAGGCGAGTCTTCGGTATCAAGGTTGGCTTCTTATTGATGTATCTTAAAATTATTTTTTGGGGTTTTAAGAGTAAAAAGATGATTGTAACATAAATATAAAATGGTGATACACCAAACTTATTGAGGGCTTTGACTGAGTATATGCACAATAAAATTGACAATGAATTTTGGATGCACAAACCAATGGTTTTCAGCAGAATATTAAGGCAAAACACTTATGTATTGAGGAATAAATCACAAAAACACAACAAGATAAACATGCACACTAAGACTATGCAGAAAATACTAGATTTACAACAAGGTAAGATGATTAATCGGGGAATTGACATTCACAACAATTAATGAAGATTTACACACCACTACAAATAATTGGAAAGGCAAAAAACAGTTCTCATTCAAGGCAAAATTAGCAGAAAATTGCTTCAGCACTCCTATGTTCAAAAATTCCCTCCATGTATTTTGCCAACACAATTTATAGCAAAATTATTCACCCAACCCATCCTAAAAATAGGCTAAAATTTGTACTCGCCCATGTATGCTAATTTTACCCCTTTATCACGTATAAATAAATGAATAAAAATAGACATGCTGATTACAATGAGACATTAATAGCCTTAGTCACAAAAATAAACTCAATTCAAAGTGTAGTTGATTGATCTATTTTTAATAAAACTTGGATGAATAATTTTGCTAAAATTGAATAGTTTCTTTTTGTGCAAGTCTTCTCCAATGTGCATGAAATCTTTGTCTTCTTCTGTTTGATGTGAAACTTGCAATTTCTTTCACTTGCAATGATAAATTTGACACTTTTTATAATTCTACCCCATTGGATGCACATGCAAAAATAATATTCCTGTGTGATAAAAATAATTTCTTTGTCTTCAATAATTAGCAAAATATTCACCCTCCAATGTGGGGACCACCTGCAAGCATGTGTAAAAAATAATACCCTTATTTTTCTGAAAAAACAAGGTAATTAGCATTTCAAAAAAGTCTTCTTGATCTCTGATGTTGATATCTGTGCACTTCTTTGCTACTCTATCTTCTAGTGTATGTTATGCAAAAAAAATACTCCTTTTCATGACCCATGTGATGACTCTGATGTTGACATCCATGTAAGAGTTATTTTTTCATTTTACACCATGTCCATATGTTGACCATGATGTTTAAATGGGGCTGAGCTTCCGCCCTCTGAGAACAGACACGACAGTATCGGATAGGATGAAAGCCATACGTCGTTGACATATTGATATTTTAATATGATCCAAACACCTCTACCATACACGTGGCAAGTGATAGTTGGAGAGTTCCCATGGCTAGTTTAACCTAATCGATAAAGATGATGTTTTGGAATTTTTGGCTTGTGCTTTATGGTGGCCACCATTCCCCGAGGCGGCAAGGTTGGCATGATGGCAGTGTCAAGGTATTTCTTTTCCTTCGAGTCTGATTTAGAATGAAGACATCTAAGCTATAGGGATTTTTCAGATTTTTCCAATATATAGTGCCACGTGAGATGGAATTGTTTGGCCTGTTGTAGCTTTTTAGGAGTCTTGCATTCGAAATTTTGACTAAATGTTTTAGGCTGTCAATCATTCCAACAGAGAAGTCTATCTTGCTCTTTTCCTACTGACTCTGGTTGAAGTTGGAGACTGTTTGACAGGAGGAAGCCATCCAACAACATAGCTGACATTTAAATAACATGGTAAATTTTTTTGCATCCTTTTTGCAGGGTTAAAGTATTTTACAATGGATTGTTTTGGTTATTCAATTTGGCAGTTTGCATAAAATCTTGTATAGACTTGTGTAAAGGTTTTAGATACAGGTAATGTTGATGCCTCCTTGATATTAATATTTATAAACCCTTTAATTGCCATTTTCCATCACATGCTTTTCCTTTTTTGTGTCACACAGGTTTTTCTCCCTGGGTTTTCTAGGTTTTGGGAGTGTTTAGATATTTTCTTAGAAAATCCCTTTATCAGGTTAAGATCACTAATATGTTCTACCTTGCTCTATTTTAATAGAGGTTTGGTGTTTTGTGTGCGTTTCTGTTCAACGATTTATGATTGTAAAATGGGTTGTTTTCTTTGGTGTGTAGTTTTCTCTGATTTATTAATGGCATACAATACTTTGAAAGCGGGTACCTAATTTGGAGTTAGAAATTTTATTTTCAGTGACCACTATAGGTTGTTGTATATATAAATAAATATTTTTTCTTTATGCAGATTCTGGAAGCATACTTCAAGGGAAACAAATAACCATAGACTGTAATATTTTCAACTTGAGTTATGTTTCTAATAGTGTCGTCCATTACCATTCCAACTGAACTATTTGGAAGTGCATATACATCTCTTGGAATGCTACCATGACCCAGTTCAGTGTTTCATCCACGCTTCCATCAAGAACCCTGCCATCGTCAACAGAATCCCTTTGTTAATAATGCATTTCCTGGCAGTCTTGGTGATTCTCCTTCGAATTTATATGTTGTACGGGAGAATACCCAGGGTTTACCAGCCTAGGACCTGGATTGAATTGCATGCTATGGTCTATGGAGGAATGATGCTTGAGGAATAATAAGTAAGAATTAATTTCTAATTTGTTGTTAGATCTGGGTATTTGAGCTTCTTCTTTAAAATGTGTAGTTCTTTTTCTAATATGGGTTTTTTTACTTTTGTTTTTTGATCTGGTGGGTGATTTAGGGGCTGCTTGTGGGTATGGAGATATGTATTCACATGTCTATGGAGTCCAAATGGCTACACTAAGAAATGCCCTATTTGACGACGACTTAAGTTGAATAGAGTTGCAGAGCCTACTTTGAGATCAAGTGTCCCCATTAACAAATGCACTTTGTTTTACATATGTCCAATACTTCTTCTATAAATGTACACAGTCAATTTCATTAGTACATGGGTGAGATCCAAATGTGGTGCTCTTCTGTTGAAATGCCAAAAAAAAATTGCAGCCCACGTGATCCTAAACTACAGGAAGAGAGATGTTGTACTTCTTTGACTCCATTGAAATCTTTTAGATCTGATCTGTTATGCTTTATATGGCATTATTGACATAGTTTGCATCTTTGTGCTTCCAATTTGACATGAATTACATAATTTGACTCAAATAAGAGGAAATTTTTGTAACAAAGGAAAAAATTGGGGCTTCTGAAAAGCTCTTGTAAAAAAGGGAACACCCAGATCTTTTCCTTAGATGAAGAGACCACTGAGGACCTTATTCAGATTGTATTACTATTAGCATAGTTAAAATTGAGATGTGGTTTACTAGGATTATCGTAATTTACCAAAAGCATGCTCGAACATAACTACCTAAATCTCTACCACTATTGATGTGTTGAACCAATCATAGCTTTATACCACATGGTCACACAAAGCATTAAAATTTCAGTTTCAATCATCTAATTCACATTTTTAACTGTTGTGACTGATACTATTCTTTTAACAAATGGAGAGAAAAACAAGATGACTCTTTGTCAAAGGGGGGGGGGGTGCTTCACAGTAAATGGATTCAACTATTTCAACCTGGTATTGGTTAGGAATATGGCAGGAGTAAGGGACATCATGAATGTGAGCTCCAACAGGATAGATGTCAGTATTTTTAATTAAGTGGTGTTATTCCATACTTATTTCATTATATCATTTTTGCTACAATATGGAAACTATATAAAGCAAATTTCTTCAAAATAAAAATAAAACATCAAAATTGAAAACTGAACCAATCCATCAATGGTAGAATATTGAAGTGTTAGAGGTTCTACTAACATTGGAAATAATCAACCTTTTGTAAACTACGGAGGCTATTTTCATATAAATAATTGTCTATTTGGTAGCTAAAGGAAATTGAAAAGTTATTTTGACCCTTATAATGGTAAATTGCTATCGCTTAAATAATGCAAGTAATTTTCACATTTTTTATTTCCAACTTTTCATTCATATCTCCCTTTAATAAATTAGGAAACAATTGAGAAACTTTCCACTGAAAAAAAAAAAAAAAAAAACTTTTTCACCATATTTTCTCAAAAATATTTTGTTTCATTCAATTGTCTATGGACAGGTTAATGGTAATGAATGAGTGACCCCTCGATATAGCTTAAAATAGAGGTGGTGCAACATTATTCTTACGTTTGATACTATGAAACATTGTCATTCATCCACATGTTACATATTCATTCACAAAAGGTTGTTAAATCCAGAGACATGTTTTCAATTTATGGATGAATGAAATCCCTAATCACCTTAAGCGGTGTCATGTTTTCTACCTTATTGTGACTCGGAGAAATAGATGCATTAAAACAAAAAATGTGTTGCACTCTAATTGAACTACCCCTCCAAAAATGGCATTTCCATCATTGCCTTTTCTAATGCCCCAACAACACATTCTTCCTACATCCTTGTTTACTAATGTTGTTGTGTCTGCAACACATTTTTTATAGTTTAATAAGCTTTACATGTATAAAAATGTCTTCCAAACGTTTTCACGTCCCATTTTCTTGTATTTCATTAAAATGATCTACCAAATTTAGGATATTAAATTTCATATTAGAAAAGTGCTTGAGATGATTAAGTGGAACACATATAGTAGATATTGTTCGGGTGGGAATAATCTACAGATGTTATTTGGGGGGCATAATTCGAGCCATGGAATAGATGCGGGCCGTACAAGGTTTTAATTCCCACCTTTTTATTTTGGACTTTCGTCCTGCCTTCGCCTTATCTATCAAATAAAATGTTGCATACTAAAAAAACTCAATGCCATAAATATTAAAATAGTAAAATAGGAAAGATGAATAAATGGACAAAATCTTCCTTTCACTATTGTGCCTAATCCTTGAAGGCGATTGATTATTGATGGCTGGTCCTACATCACCTACTTTCTCTACAATTACTAGAGCTTAAAATTATAAAGCATGTTTGCAAAGTGCTACAAGAAGTACCCAATGCGCGGGTGGGTAGTTAATTTTGACCTTTTAATTTCCAACATTCCATTCATGTAACTATCTTACCTATTAAATTAAATTAAATATGGTCCTACATCACATGCTTTCCCTATTTCGATTTCCCCATCTTTACCCATCGACACCCTCATACCTCTTCTTCTCCCATCTTCTTCTCGCATTGTTCATTCCGTCCACTTTGAGTTCTTCACAAGATGGCTTTCGGCGTTTCCATCGTACACTTCAAGTACGATTGCTAGTTTGTATTCTAGCTGTAGAGGTCATTTTTCCATGTACAAAGCAATATTCCACCCTTTTTCAAAAGTTGACAATAATAATCAAGGATAATAATAAACACCCTTCTTATTATGGACATATAATAATTTGACTTTGTGATATTTGAGCCCCTTTTATTATATACATGGACTTTTGAGAAATATAAAGTTTGAGACCCTTAATTATGGGTCGGCCCCTAAGCTTGTTTGATTATTGGATAGCACTTTTTGATGACATTAAGGTCAAGGGACCTTAATCATCGTGATTTCCCATGGCATATACTTTAGTGCATTCGGGATCTTTGAATAATCTAAGGCATATAGCATAGTATTTTACCTTGACCCTTGGCACACATGTTGTCACACTCCTTTTGTGTTATTATTGCATGAATAATGGTTGTCAACATTTGCTTTTGTGGAATATGGTTTTGACCTTAATGAGGTCAATGGAATCATTTAACTGAATAATTAGGTTGGCCCCCTCTTGACAATGATTCAACCCATAATTCGAATTTTCAGTGGCATTTATCATTTTGGTTTGCATGCATAATCTGGGAATCATCCCCGAACATTGATTTTGGTAATGAAATAACCACATCCGCCGATCTTCCTGGGGGTTGCATTTATGTTACCTTGAATCTGGTGATGAACAAGAGTCATTGATTTTCTGCACCATTCATCTGGATCGTCGATCTTTTTGGACCTGGCAGATTGGGTAGTTGGTAGTGGTTAGCCATATCAGTAATTGATCTTTGTCCTTTCCACTCTGAATCGGTGGATCGTTAACTCTTGGAAGTTGGGATGAGTGCGAAGCCCTGGAAAAAAAATTATTCGCCGCCATTATTTTACTTCTTCTGAGCTCGATTTCGATCTTCTCTTGATTGTTTGAGGCTTTGAATCTGTGAATAATTGTATAATCTATTGTTTTTTTTCTCTGGTTCGAGCTTTGTAAGAGGATGACCGCCATTATTATTGAGCGTTCAAGCTTAGTTCTATGTGAGATTCTTAGCATTTTGGTCTGTGCTTGGTTCCATTTTAGCCACCATGAAAATCTGTGAGAATTTAAGCCCATTTTGAGGATCCTTGTTTCTCCTGAAGGTGAGCTTTATAGCTAGGTCGAGACATGGCCGCTATGATTATTTGCCTTGATTGCTTGAGTTGGGATTCTGAGTTTTACTGTCATTTCGTGTTCGAAGAAACCCTGAAGGTAAGTCATTGATTCTTCAATCCTTCATAATGCTAAATTTCTCCATTTATTAATACATTTATTTTCCATGGCGTCGTTACTTTTCAACCCAGACGTGGTTGTCGTTTCTACTCTGTATCTACCATTTTTTCTTGAGATTTGATGACCGCCATTTTTTGATGTATTAGAGATATTTGTATCTATCGTTTCTTGCTTTTTTGAAGGATTTGTTTCTTCTTTCCCTCATTCGATTAGGAGTTTGCATTGGAGTTCTGAGTTTTACTACCTTGCTACGAATTCGGTGTTACTCGAATCTTTTATTTCCCGAGTCTGAGACGTCATTCGAAGAATAACCGAGCTCGAAGTGCTTATTGGATTGATTTTTGTTTACGGTTTAGCCAGTTGTTACTGATGATATAGAATCCTGGACCCATTGTATAGATCTGGGTATTTATTCTACCAGTTCATGACTGTGGGCTTATTTGGAACACAAGCTCAGTCTTTAGAGTTTTGTGTTTTGGTTTCCAGCCTTGTATTAACCCTGTATTAGATGTCAAGCTAGCCTCGAAACTCTTTTACTTAATTGTTCCATCTCAGAGAGTTATGTTGCACTATTTCGATTCTTTTTGGAGCTTTTCACTATCCCATTGTTCGATTTGGAAGGCTTCTTCATTTATTTGAAACTTGTATAACTTTAGAATAGCTAAAAGTGAAAAATCTCTGTACTTTGAAAGATCTTGCTTTTCAACCTATGAATCTGGTCGTTCTTTCTTGATACAACATGTTGTTTTGTTTATATAACTGCTGGATGGGATATTTTAGGAGTTGTAATATCTCTGAAACTTATGACTATACTGAAATCAGTCCTGAAATCATGGATATGCACTGTTTATAGCTTGAACGCTTTATTAATGAAATGTAGAGATCTGTATCAGTACTGCTCTGAATTTTTGGACTGTGATCTGTTGTCATTTTGTATTTTTCCCTTTGATGCAATGTCTTTCAAAAGTAATCCACCTCCTGTGCAAGTTTGTTTGCTATCTGAGATATCAAAGGGCTGAAACACATTTCTCAAAACTTGTATATATTAAGCTGTACCTTCTGAAATTTGATATCTGGTTCAATTTGATGCCTCATTCTCATCTTGATAACAACACTTTTCTATTTTAAAACTAATAAGTATTATGAATATGCAGCTCATTCCTTGTGAATCTGTTCTGATTATTCGTTTGAAGCTTCGAGAAAACGAAACATAGTGTTTGCAAGCTCCGAAAACTTGATGGATTGTTGATTATGATCCTGAAAGCATGATAAACATTTCATTTTTCCCTTGGAGTCCATATCCTGAGATTTAAATTCAAAATAGATAGTGTAGAAGTTGTTATTACTTTAAATTTTGAACTTGATTGGTTCCTTGCGTGTTCTTGAAGTGATTATACAGTGGCCTGATTGAGCAAGCTGTACTAGCATGAATAAAGTGGCAGCATTTATTTGAACTAGATTTTGAAGTCTATTTTTGTATCGATTCATGTATTACTTGATCTTGGGAATTGCATCCTATTGCTTGATCACATGCTGAGAATTGTAATACACATTCAATGTTTGTATTTTAAATTTGCAAGATGAAATGAGCCACTAGCTTATCCAGTAGCAAGGTATATCCTCAACGGTTTGTTTACTTAGCAAACTCTTATCTGCTCATCCCGTGATTAATATGAATTCTGAGTTTGAGTTGTTTCTATATCATCCTAAGCTCTGTTTTTCTGAAATTATATGATGATTATTGATTCGACTGTAGCCTACAATCTGTATGTAATAGTCATTTGAATGCTTGATTTATGTGTGAAATACTTTTTAATATATCTAGACATGTCATGAATATCTCAACTATTTGTTTGGAACTTCTGAAAATCTCATTTCTTTGATGGGAATCTATTTTATTATCCTATTTTTGATAATATTTCTCGTTAGCTTTGATGCTCTTGTATTGTTGCTTGGAAGTTTGTATCTCTGCTTTTTATACACTTCATATCATCATTCATATCCTTTGCTAGGATCTAGACTTCTGCAGTCTTAATGGACGATTATTTGGAAACCTGTAGCATTTTCTTGACTTGATGAAGGAAAGACAATGTATCACTATAAAATTGTACTTTCCATATCATTTATTGAAAGTGGTTAACTTTACTGGTCTCAGAACTTGCAATTGTACTTTGTTTCTGGTCTAGTTACCATGTAGATCTTGTATCAAAACTTTGTATCCTGTCATTCTTCTTTTCAGCTATAAAATTTGGAATGGTTTAAGAGCATTGAATGTGCTATTTATGTTAAAATTGTTGAAAATAGCAGCAAGAAACTCAATTTAATTTTCTGTCTAGATTAAATTGAGGAGGAAATTCGAAATTCCACAGCAACAGGGCACTTGGATGTGTTAGCTGAGTCATTAGCAATCAGTTAACTCAGTAAATTCGAGTTGAGACAATGAAATCAGTTAGTTACAGAGATTCCTATATTTTAGGAACCCAGGTTGAGTTTATTTGAGTTGTAAACAGTTAAAACTAGTTTCAAGTGAAACTGAACTAGTTAATGATTAGTTAGGTGGTTGGACTTCAGTCTAACCCAATGATCATTCAGTTAACTGATCAATTAACCAATTTCTTGCTCATGCATGTGAATAATTCGAATTTTGAAGTTGTGGTGGAATTTCCAAGGCAGAGGATAGCAGGTGCAAACTAATTAAGTGCACAGGAGTTTTGTTTTAGTGATCTGACTGAGATAGACCTTATATAGGTAGGCTGTGTTCAGTTGATACTATGGGGAAATTGTAATTGATCTCTTCCATTTGATTAATGCAAAACAGAGCTTGTGGGGTTTTGGGCAATGAGCTTTCCCCAGTTTTGATATATCTTGTCTTTGTATTTATGCAGTTTCTGTGTGTGATTTTTTTTATTTATGTAGTAGATTAGATTTGTGTCTCATGATTTAGATAAATTTCATGAGCAGTTGCGAATCTATTGAAATTTTTACATGGTATCAGAGCTTTAATCATAGAAGAACAGGGAATTCGAAGTTTCTCCTCAGGTCTACAGGTCAATGCAGCAGCATCTCTACAGAGCTTGGAAGATGGCTTTCAACGGGTTGAGGCTAGAATTTGCCTTGGATGGCAGCTCCAACTTTGTAGCTTGGAAGGATCGCATGGAGGCAGCGTTTGCAGATAATGGGTTGTTGGAATATATCGAGTATGATATTCCACAGCCAGCTGCAACAGATGTCCAGCTTGCTCAGTGGAAGAAGGATGTGGCGAAAGGAAGAAGAATTATCCTTGAAAGGGTTCGAGATCATATTGTCTCAAACCTCCATGGGAAGACTTCTCCATTCACAATGTGGAAAACATTGACAGAGTTATTCCAGAATCAAAGTGACCAGAGAAAGCTGACACTCAAGGATAAACTTCGAAAGATCAAGATGGAGAAAAATGAAACTATTCCGCAGTATCTGAGCAAGCTCACACAATGCTGTGATGAGCTTGGTGGTGTTGGAGTTACTGTTCCAGAAGATGATTTGGTGAGTCTAGCATTGCTAGGTCTTCCCAAGAGCTGGCACAGTTACCAAGATTTCGTAAATGGTCAAGAAAAGCTATCTGATTGGTCGCGCTTGTGGTCTGATCTTTAGCAGGAAGAATTTAGGTGAAGCACAAGAGATGGATCCTCATCCAAAGCTGATGAAGAGGAAAACTTCGCATTGATGGGAAAAGGGAAGAAAGGGAAACCCAAGCTCGATTCTAATCATGGCGGCAAAAAAAAAGGAGATTTGTCGAAGGTGAAGTGCTTCCACTGTCATGAGTTTGGGCACTATGCAACCAGATGTCCGCAGAAGAAATCTAGCAAGAAAACTGCAGTTGTAGGTGAAGCTTTAGCTTCACAGTTTGAGCTTGATTTCACACTCGTTGCATGCATGGCCAGCACAATAATCACTACAAGATAATGGGTCATGTATTCACAATTTTTTCACAAATTTGTTGTGAATAAATTATTTAAAATTGTGAATCCAAATTTGTGGACTCCACCCACAAAATTATTGTGAAAAAAATTTATTGTAGAAATATTATAGAACTACTACAACTCAAAATTTGTGGCAATTACCACAAATAAAAATTGTGAAAATTACTACAATTATAATAATTGTGACATTGCAACAAACTTAAAAATTGTGAATTTACCACAAAACAACATTTCTAACATTGTCACAAACTTAAATGTCTGAAGATTAATATTACTATTATAAAATTAACCATCTAATAACTATATTATCATTAAATGATATTTTATAAATATATATTTTTGGTTTTATTATTTTAACTTACAAAATTTGAATCTTTAATACTATGTTAGAAAATGTTAATGAAAAATAAAATAGTAATGTATAAGATTTATTTTTAAAATATAATAATTTTTAATTTCAACATTATTCAAATTACAAATTCAGTTCATAGTTTATTGTTTCCGTGCTTTTTAAACTGGTAAATAAGGTTTTATGTTAATTTCAAAATATATTAAAATAATAAACAAATATAAATGTGAGATGGTATTCGATTGAAAAAGGAGTTGAAAAGCATGTAAATTTATGTGGAAATGTTGTTTTCGAACATTCACAGAATAATAGGCAAGATTGTGTTATTATATTATAAATTTGTTTATAATACACAAAAATGACATGCATCTACAATTTAAATAGACAAAATTTTGTTATTACATTATAAA
The DNA here is from genome assembly GCA_019776745.2 of Taxus chinensis. Lineage (NCBI taxonomy): Eukaryota > Viridiplantae > Streptophyta > Pinopsida > Cupressales > Taxaceae > Taxus > Taxus chinensis. The sequence goes on from CM034151.1 coordinate 183,101,065, forward strand.
TTTGTTTTGTTTATTTTGGGTTGGGTATGCCTGGGGATTTTGGTGGAAACCAAGTATTTCAGACTTTTGAATCTCTCAAAGTTATGGATAAAAAAGCAGTTCTTTTGTAAACAATTTGATATGAAATCTATTCACTAATAAATTAATGATATGGAGTATTAATCTTGGTCTTATACCAACAATGACCTGATAAATTAGTAGAACTGTAGAACCCATAATAAAAAAAAATCAATTAAAATGTATACGATATTTAGGAATAAACAAATGTGATTAAAAACAAACATCATTATTAATCTAGCAACTAATTTCATTTTTCTTACAAACTTTTCTTAAATCATCATTTTTTATTGAAAAGCATCAATTTAAAAAAAAAAAAGGTTATACACCAAAATGTTGTTAGTTGATATTGGCCCTCAAACTTATATAGAAACCAGGTTAAGATGAAACCAGAAAAAGTGTCAACCCTTAGAGACCCTTGTTGGCCAGGTGAAATCCAACAAGTGGAGGAAAAAAATAAATCCACACCATGTCAAAGATATTGAAAAATAGAGTAACAAGGAAACCGCTGCAAAAGAGTAACAGGGGAAAAGGAGATTATGCTACAGGACTGCCCAGAGACCACCTTCGGAAGGTGCAAGGCTAAAAATTCCACTACAGACTCAGATCTACACCATAGGGAAAAAAAACCTCAAAGAAAAATGACAGCCTTACAAAAAGGCTGAACTAGCACACCAGCCGCTAATAGCCATAGATAAAAGAACAAAACCCCTGAGAGCGTAAACCACCTTTACAACCTAAATGATATCGGATCAAAAAGAAAACCCTAAAAAAGGGATATGTCACCCACCTAGATTTAATAATTTTATTTTTTAAAATAGTGTACATTAAGAGGAAATAAATATCAACCATTCAATGTAATAGACAGTTAAGATGATTTTTTAATCGATCCATGTAGTCGAGGATCGACGGCATGCAAAGAATGTTTTAATTGATCCGTGCACTAGGATCCATGGCATTAAAGATTGACTACGAACTATATACATAATTTATGCTAAATTTGTTAATCAAGTCCCGCAAGTTCAATCAAAACTAGTCAACGTACATAAAGGGCTTGTTTAGTCTGCACACATTATTGAACCATTTAGTTAATTGATTTAATTTGGTAAAAAAAATGGGGGCTATCACAGCTTCGTGAGTTAAATTATAAAAATATACCACATTTAAGAAAGATGCAATTGAATATATAATTGAGACTAATTAAAGCCCCTGCTCATGAATGTCTTAAGGGGATGTAACTCTCTTACGGGGGCGTGCGTATTTTTAGGGGATTTTAGTGTCTTGATGGAATATGGGAATATGATGTTTTAAGGGGACACATATCTTTATTTAGTATGTGATTGAAGTTGTTTATACCTCCAAAATTTGGTATGAATTTTATTTTTCCCAAGTACCATTTTTATTTTCAAATTAATTAAACATAGTTTCTCAAAAATTCAAAGGGATGCACTTTATTAAAGGAAGTTAGTTAAATGTAATAAAAAATACAGAAATAAAATCAAAATATGATTAGTTTAGAATAAAATTATAAAAAATGATTTATATTTACATTAAGTGTAGTTGTCATTAATAACTTTAAAAATCATCATAATGTTAGACTACTTTAATACTATTTTAATTTTGATTTTAATATTACATTTTAAAAATACCATCTTTAATTTTAACTTACTTTTAAATTTAATAGTATGAAATATTTTTTATGATTTATTTATTAAATAACAATGTGGATAATGCATATATTTTAAGTCCTAAATAATATTATTTTAAATTTTTAGTATTTATTATCGAAATTTTTTCTCTATTGTTTTTTGAACTCACATGAAATCATGGAGAATATGTGAAGGGAAGTTAGTTTAAAAAACTTGATATAATTTTAATAATTTGATTATTGTGAAAATTGCTATATTTAACTTTTTCAATAATTGCATAGCATGTGCACCATGTTTCAAGACCAAAGTGGATGCATTATTCCTCTATTTTTATGAAACGAAAAATATATACTTTTATAATATATTAATTTAAAATGTTATAAGGTAAAATGGAGGTGTAGTTTATTGTAAAGAATTTAATTACGCCGGAGGCGTTCTTGTAGTGAGCTTAAACTTGTTGGTTCTAACAAAACTCAGAGATCTGACCGTGGAGAAACGCTGGTCAGAATTCGTTGAAATCTAAGGGCTCAAAATATTCACGCCTGGTAGCATGCATTCGAATGACAAATTGTTAGCGGTGGTCTTGACAATTGTCTCTATGCATGTGCTCTCCTAGCCTGCTGTTAGGTATTTTTCACTGTAATAATGTTGTTATCGGGCAGTATTTGCAGCGAAGGAGGCAGAGGCGCCCAGTCCATCACCTGAATGTGGAGAAACCCTACACTCAAAGGCAATATGCAGACAACTAACAATGTGGGAAGCATATGTAGGTGACGGTGATTTGGGGAAAAACAGAGAGGTTCTTCTTCGACACAGGACTACAGCAGGAGATGGTACAGTCGCAACAGAACCCATAACCTACTTCACCGTTTTCCCTTTAATTTTTACCAAACAGATAATGTCCATTTTTCAGCCTATTCCCATGAATCTAATGCCTCTGTTTCTTGTAACGGATATCTTCTTCCATTGAAATAAGCATAACCCACATTGATCACAGCTACAGAATACCGGGAGAAACGTATCTGCTTTACATTGCAGTTTTTGTAATTCAAATCTATTTTTATTTTGTTGTTGTTGTTTCTGCCGCATCCAAGGTATCTATGTGCCATTTGTTTCATTTTTCTGGCCATAGATACATTTGACAAATTGCTAGATCTTGTTTCTTGATCGGAATAATGTGTTAATGATATGTATAATGTATATCCTAGAAGAAATGTTATGATGGTTGTCAATTTTTTTTTTTCTTACAATAACTACTGTAAACAAATGGTTGAATATGGAGATCTTAGATAATAATATTTTTGGAAAAACTGTGTAGAGTTTTCAAAACAATATTTTGGATCACATTTCCTGATTACTCTATTCTCATTTTAATGATAGATTACAGAGTATTATCCAAATATTTGATTTAAAAGCTCTTAGTTTTTGAATCAATGGATTACATCCTTGATGATATCATCATAAAATGTGATCAGATACGTGATTTAAATGTTGCAACACAATTTTTTTGAAATAAAGGTCGGAGTTTTTTAAGACATTTCAAATCACATTCCATAACTTTTCTTTTCTCGTCTTAATGATTGAGTGATTCATCCCACAGTCTTTTCCAAAAACATTATCATCCATTCTTATGAACTGTTAAAAAATTGTATCTCTGATAAAAATCTTGATTTAATTTTTGTTGTGGTGAGATGTAGGGACAATCATGGGTCTCAAATTTATGCCTATTGTTATGGGTGTTGCCCTTGGCGCCACCAATACATCTGCTCCTTCCACAGCTCCCACCTTGACCCCTCCAGTTCGCATCGCCGAAAAAAGTTCCAGCTCCACCTGTTAAATCTCCTGCAGTCGCTCCAAATGCAGAACTCCACCTGTATCTGCGCCTTCGGTGGAATCTCCACCACTGACTTCTACCCTACCTCCCAGCGTTGCTCCTCTCATGTCTCCACCACCGTAAAACGCTCATACGCCTGCACCCACAAAACAGAAAATGAAGCCCAAAAAGGGAAAAAAGAAGTCAAGTAAGGCACCTACCCCTACTCCCACTCCCTCTACATTTGGGACCTCCTGTGCCTCCAATGGCTTCTCCACAGTCCTCGGGTGATATGGTTTCTCCCGGACCTACACCCATTTCTGATTCACCGGTAATTTCCAGTTTCCTGTAACTTCTTTTTTCTCCATCATCAAACCCATTTTTTGATCTCAAATTTGGTTTTCTGTTGTGACTGCAGAACGAAGGAATGAAGAGCTTCGCTACGAGCAACATTTTGGGAAGCCTTCTGCTCTACTCCTACCTCATTTTCATGGTGTAACTGGCATCTTTTCCGTGAATTACATTTTTTTTTCGCCTAATATTTAATTTTACTGTTACAGATTTATAGTGAATTTTTTTGTTGGAAATTTCTGTCGATTTTTGTCGTATGCATTTTTTATGTAATTCATTTTATTGGATAGGATGCTCGGTGGACCCCTCTTGCAGTATATACTATTTTTTTAATAATAAATTTAAAGGTTGTCCTCGGAAAATGTTGCCCGCTTTATTTGTTTATTTTAACCATTTTTAAAAATTAATGTTACAACTTATAACAATTTATCTACTATTAGGGATGCAAGTCTACACCATGAACTTTTTATTCTTTTTTAAAATTAGATTCGTAGTATCATGTGTATGAAGTTTATTTGTGTAAAGTAAGCAAGCGAGAAAAGATTTGTAGAGCCGTACAGACAATTTTAAGTCATTAAGAAATATAAAGTACATCATTTAAGATTTTTTTTGGTAAGTTTTTGGTTGGATCTAAACTGAACTGGATTTGTTTTTAGTTCAGTGAAGCATGGCCAACAAGTGTATTCAGAAGGAGCTTTAAGACTTGTTGAGGGATTCCCCAACATCATGCAGTGCAGGGCCGGTGGGAGAGGACAACTTCCATTGGTAGGAAACTATTATGGGGCCGATTGAAAGCCCTTATGCTAGAGGAGTCTTTTTTGTCACGATCCTATTTGCATTGAGAAAACAAAAATGATTTATAAGTGTGACTGACTCGGATGTTGTCTAAGTACCAATAAGCCATATTATTTTACCACGAGGCATGCATTCCAATGCTGTAACAACTCTGTTAGCAATTTAGTTATTATTAATTTGTATTTGTAATGTAAAATATAAGATCATCTACAGTCATTTCTTTATAGAGGGTGCTATTCAAATTCTCTACCTAAACTGCATACCTTGAACACTAAAACATGTACCCTATACACTATATAGTAAATCCTGAACGTTGGTGGCTTTTTTCTTTAGGTGGGTGTTATTTACAGATGAAAACTGAAACATTTTTTTGTTCTTGGCATTGCAGCTGCAATATTTGGGCCAGTGGCAATTCTGGTCATTGCAGTTGGGAATTCATCTCGTTACCATAGGGCTATGGCCTCAATGTACATTCTGGACATACTATTGTCTGCGTCGATATTAAAATTTAACTTATTATTCTTTATTTCATAGAACCTATTAACTATTTATTATTTTAATAATTTACAACTTGATGAGTACAAGACTAACATGACTAGACAACTAGGACCAATAATGAAGGTTGTTACATTAATAAGCCTAGTAGTGCCTATAATTTTGGTTCCAATAACAGTTATACTTGGGAGCATTTATTTAGCTTGGCCCTTGGGTTATGGCCTTGTTACATGCCTGACGGCAACATTTGAGGCTTTTGGTGATGGAGAAGATAAATTTATTCATTGCTTTGTGGTATGCTTCAATTGCCTGGACTCTAACAATTGCCCTTTTTTGGTTCATTTGCTAATCTTAATTTTTATTCAATAAATTGAATTACTCAAGCAGTAAAATATTTTAAAGACATTAGTCATATTCATATTGGAATTTTCTTTTATCTAAATCCATTTTATAAGCTAAAATTTGTCTTAATGTAAAATCGATGTTTTCTCCCAAGTATCAGTCCCTCTAAAGGCTCCTGATAAAGCCTCTACAAACACTCTTATGCCTTGCTAAGGAACATGACCGTTATCAACCATAGAAAAGGAATATAAGGACCTATGTAAACACCCACCACATTTAATGAGTGTTGCTCGATTTGCACTCCAATGAGTGCAGTTTTATGGATTCGTTTAATATTTACAGTTTAACTTCCATGTCGCTTTTCTATTGGAAAGAGAAGCTAAATTAAATTCTTAGTTAGGTGGGGGTAGCTTAACTGGGTAGTAATCTTTCCGCGCTCGATATTCCTAACTAGAAGATCTTCGAATTGTGGAAGATTCAATGATAGATGTTGATGCGCTATCACACACAACTATATAGTTTGTATGTATTTTGTATTTTTTTCCCAATATTTCAACCCACGATAAAAATTATATATTTTCAATGATTACAACTTTGTTACAAATCTAAAATAAGGTGCTTTGACATTATTTTAACGTTTTTATAAAAACGATTTATATAGTTTCACATTCATTCGTATTCATGTTAAACGTGCATTCCCAAGAACAAAATTGCAGGTCCTAAATAATTTGGGTTTGACCGCCTAATGTTCAAATAAAACCAAATTCTTTTTGCATCAGAATAAATCTAGACTCAAAAAAAAATATTAGGCTATTGCACTCTGCCTTATTTGTCATGTCGTTGTTGGATAGTAAAGTTTTAGATTGTTTCCCCTTTTCATTTATGTCACCCCCCTCACTTCTCCATCCTCTAACCCCTTCATCTTCACCCCTCTTACTTTCCTATTCTTTCTCTTCCTCAAATTTAACTCCTTCAAAAGATCCCCTTCAGCGTTTCCATCGTTTGAGTGATATGGCAATTGAATTATTAAAAAGTGTAAAGTTGTATATATTAAAGGATATTTAACTGTAAAATGTGTTTGGATCTAGTGTGAATAATTCACAATATTATTAGTTCCAACCCTCTAGAAGTATATAAAAACTGTGATATATATTAAATTTATAACAGTAAAAAATATAAAATGGATAGCTTAGATTGTCATACTTATTATTCTCATGTATTGTAAAATAATCATAGTTTATTTAATAAATATGAAATGATGTTGTGGATATTTATAACAATACACAAAATATAAAATGGATCATTTAGATTATCATACTTGATTTCTCTTATTGTACAACCATAGCCTATTTTATAAACATGAAATGCTATTGTGGATATTACACAATATTTTACAATATCATTTTTTATAGATGCAATTTAGCTATAACGTCATATTTCTAATACTAAATCATAGATTGAATATTGAAGAAAGGGTGGGCTGTAATTTGTAAATTTTAAAATCTTAATTATCTTTCAAATTCTAGGATTTGTGGTTTATCCACAATTATTAGTTGTGTAATATAAATTTCCTACCAGTGTTTGAAAATGTCACAAATGTGATTTTTTTTCAATTTGGTTTGTTTGAAGTCGGGAATTATAAATAAAAAATATTTCCAAATTTAAAGCAAATTATTCACAAATAATATTTGAATGATTACGTGGATTATTCACAACAATTTTTTTGCAACTGAGTTGCTACATTTTTTAATATTATTTAGATAGTATTACCTTTTTAAATATTATTAACACTAATTAGAGTAGTTATATTATCGCAAATAAAACTTATTAGATTTTGTTAGTATAAATTTTCACTAACTATAGTTAATGGGTGAATTGAATTCCCCACAATTTATATATTTTACATTTTTTCATTATAAAACTAAATCAAATTTTTAGTGATGTAGATTAAAATAAGATTTGTTTGAACTTCAGATGTGGAGAAACAAAAGGAAATCATGATAACTTATTTTGGGGTTGTTTAGACAATTCATTATTCTAGTTTCAAAAGGTCCTATTATTTTTAAAACCTCAAGGAGAAAATGTGATTAATCTAGTATATAATGTTAAGAAAATGGATATTCCACATTTCTAAAATTGAATATTTCAAAATTGTGGAATATCTACATGGTATTTACAAAGGTAATTCATCCAGTGTCGATAATTCACATTTTTTCCACAAAACCATTATTTTGTGGATAACATTGTGGATACATGAGCCTATTTCTAGTAGTGAATGAGTACCACGTGGTATTTGGATTCAGGTGCATCTTTTCACATGACTGGAAGCAAAGATTTCTTCAGTGAAATGGAGGAGAAGGATCTGCAGATAAATATCGAGCTAGGCGATGACAGGCGGTACAGTGCAACCGGTATAGGCACTGTAACCTTCCAGAGAGAGTTGGGATCAGATCTTCAACTCAAAGATGTCATGTATGTGCCAGGCTTGAAGAAGAACCTGATCTCGGTAGCAGTCCTCGAAGACCATGGTTATGATGTGGTATTCAGCCAGGGAAAAGCATTCCTAAGACACATAACCACTGGGCAAGTAAAGTAGATTGGGGTTCATGTGAAGAACCTCTACAAACTTGATATAGATGGTAACGCAGCATTGATGGGTAAAACAAACAGTGTGGTGAGCCCAAGATGAAGGTGAGTTATGACACAAAAGATTGGGCCATCTACACCACGGTGCTTTGAAGATCATGCAGCAGATTTCTATAGGTCTTCCAAAGGGTACTTTTCCACAGATAGACACATGCAAGGGATGTACCATGGGGAAGTATACAAAAGCCACTTTTCATGAGAAGGAGAACCGAGCAATGGAAATCCTTGAGAGAGTCCACTCATATGTGTGTGGACCATTCTCAACAGCTTCCACAGCAAAACACAGGTATTATGTGATTTTTGTTGATGATTTTTCTAGAAAGTGTTGGATCTACTTCATGCAGAAGAAAGATCAGACGTTCTCAAAGTTTTGTGAGTTCAAAGCACTGGTAGAGAAAGATACAGGGAAGAAGGTGAAGGCTCTAAGGAGTGACAATGGTGGTGAGTACATCTCTAATGAATTCAAGAACTTCTGTGCCAAAGAAGGAATTCAGAGAGAGTTAATTGCACCTCATAACCCACAACAGAATGGGGTTGCAGAAAGAAAGAACATAACAATTGTGGGAGCAGCACGAGCTATGTTACATGATCAAGGCCTACCATTGCATTTTTGGGCAGAGGCATGCAACACAGCCATATTTGTGCAAAACTGTAGTCCTCATCGAATACTTGGCATGAGTACACCAGAGGAGGCCTTTATTGGTAAGAAACCTGATGTTTCATATTTTAAAATTTTTGGCTCATCTGTCTATTGCCATGTGACCAAAGATGCTAAGAAGAAGCTAGAACCAACTGCAGAGATTGGGATATTTTTGGGGTATACTGATACTCCCCACAACTATCGGGTGTATTTCCCAACTAACAGGATGACAGTTGTCAGAAGGGATCTTAAATTTGATGAGGAGAAAGCCATGCGATTGTCCCTTGAGAGGGAGCTTGATTTGCATGCAGATGAGGAACTCTTAGTTCCCAAGGATGAACCTCAAGATGTGGAGCAGTCACATGTAGAGGATCATGGAGTGGCAGAAACCACTCATGATGAGTCATCCACTAGAGATGGCAGCAAGTGAACCAGGGAAGTTGATAGATTGTTGCATGATGCTAGAGAGAGTGTGGGACAACCCACATCGCAGCGTAGGCAGATGAGGTTACCAAGTCAGTACACTAACTACATGGCTCTGATGAGCGTGAGTGTAGAGACTGAGCCATCCTCATTCGAGGAAGCTATAGAGCAACCAGTATGGGTTGATGCTATGGTAGAGGAATTTGATTCCATTGTCAGAAATAGTGTTTGGGAGGTGGTCCCAAGACCAGCAGACAAATCAGTGGTAGGTTCAAGATGGCTTTACAAAGTGAAGCATGCAGCAGATGGAAGCATTGAGAAACATAAGGCCAGATTTGTGGCCAAGGGGTTTTCTCAGGTAGAAGGTATTGATTACGAGGATACTTTTGCTCCAGTAGCAAGGTATTCTTCCATCAGATCTATTCTTTCTTTGTCCGTGCAAATGGGGTGGAAGATCCACCAAATGGATGTAAAAACAACATTCCTCAATGGATTGATTGAGGAAGAGGTGTATATTGAACAGCCGGAGGGATTTGAGACCTTTGATAGAGAGTCACATGTGTGCAGACTCAACCGAGCGTTATATGGGCTCAAGCAAGCATCTCGTGTTTGGTACACCAAGATCGACAACTATTTCACTGGGTTAGGCTTCACCAAAAGTGAAGCAGATGCAAACCTTTATCATATTTTTGTTGAAGGTAAATTATTGATTATCGTGCTATATGTTGATGATTTAATTTTGACCGGTGATGGGCAGTTGATCAGTTCTTGCAAAGAGGATCTTGCAAGAGAATTTGAAATGAAGGACATGGGACTCATGAATTATTCCTAGGTTTGGAAGTATGGCAAGGAGATGGAGAACTTTTTATTTCTCAAGGCAAGTATGCCAATGAGATACTGAAAATATTTCACATGGAGAAGAGTAAACCCATGGAGACACCTCTTGCAGGAAGTTGGAGGAAGGAGGATGCTACTTCAGGTGAAGTAGTAGATGCTACCACTTACGGGCAGCTTGTAGGTTCACTTATGTATTTGGTGAACACATGACCAGACATGTGTTATGCCGTTAACCAGCTTAGTGAAGCCATGGTTAAGCCAACCAAACTGTATTGGAAGGCAGCAAAGCATGTGTTGCAATACCTTAGAGGCACTACTCAGTTTGGTCTTTGGTACAGACTGACAGAGGGAGTGAAGCTGCAAGGCTTCACAGATGTAGATTGGGCGGGGAGTCCATCAGACAGAAAGAGCACATCAGGAGGAATTTTTAGTGTTGGGTCAGCAGCAGTTTCTTGGTACAGCAGGAAGCAGAGATCTGTGGCGCTCAGCTCAGCAGAAGCAGAATACATGGCTGCAAGTCAAGCAGCATGTGAGGCTATCTGGATGAGAAAGATTCTTGTTGGTTTATTTGGCCAGTTAATGGATCCTACGGTAATTCACTGTGACAATAAGAGTTGTATCAAACTCTCTGAGAATCCAGTTTTTCATGATCGTTCCAAGCATATTGATATCTAGTATCACCATCTTCGAGATTGTGTGCAGAGGCAGATTATGTTTCTACAGTACATCCCGACGGAGGAACAAGATGCATATATTTTGACGAAGGCTTTGTCAAGAGGAAAATTTGAATTCCATAGGGACATGATTGGGGTCCATGATAATCCCTTTCTTGCTGAGAGGGAGTGTTGAAAATAGTAGCAAGAAACTCAATTTAATTTTCTGTCTAGATTAAATTGAGGAGGAAATTCGAAATTCCGCAGCAACAGGCCACTTGGATGTGTTAGCTGAGTCATTAGCAATCAGTTAACTCAGTAAATTTGAGTTGAGACGATGAGATTAGTTAGTTACAGAGATTCCTATATTTTAGGAACCCATGTTGAGTTTATTTGAGTTGTAAACAGTTAAAACTAGTTTCAAGTGAAACTGAACTAGTTAATGATTAGTTAGGTGGTTGGACTTCATTCTAACCCAATGATCATTCAGTTAACTAATCAATTAACCCATTTCTTGCTCATGCATGTGAATAATTCGAATTTTGAATTTGTGGTGGAATTTCCAAGGCAGAAGACAGCAGGTGCAAACTAATTAAGTGCACAGGAGTTTTGTTTTAGTGATCTGACTAAGATAGACCTTATATAGGTAGGTTGTGTTCAGTTGATACTATGGGGAAATTGTAATTGATCTCTTCCATTTGATTAATGCAAAACAGAGCTTGTGGGATTTTGTTCAGTAAGCTTTCCCCAGTTTTGATACATCTTCTCTTTGTATTTATGCAGTTTCTGTGTGTGATTTTTTTTATTTATGTAGTAGATTAGATTTGTGTCTCATGATTTAGATAAATTTCATGAGCAGTTGCGAATCTATTGAAATTTCTACAAAAATATGCTTGACTAAGAATGATGCATTACTTTTCATTTTCTATTCAGTGTGAATGTATGAGTAAATTTCTTTCAGTTGAATTTCCACCCTTGGTCCCCTTTACCATGTTCCTTGATCATATATGTACTTTACAAGATGAACTTTTGTTTTATCTTGATGATTCTTTATTTATGCTCCAGATTCATTTTTTGGAAGATTTTATAAATCTTCTTCATTTAATGTTGTAATGAACTCTTTTATTGCAATCTGTTTTATTTTTGTGCTCATAGCTACTCTATTTGATCTTCATTGATGGCTCATAATTTGAAAGTGATAAGTAAATATCCATTTCATTATCCTGAAATCATTGTACTATTGATTCATCTGTACTTGATTATCTATTTGATTCCTTTTGATAGTTGATCTGGATATCTCAAGATTTGAAATGTATGAATGAAACCTTTTCTGTTGTTCTTGAATATGCTTGATCATTGAGTGCAATCTATACTTGATAGTAAAAATTTTAAAACATTTATTGATCTCTTATGATGCAACTTGTACCTGCACACTTAAGAAAATAGTTAGAAAATAATCAGGGTTTTTGGCCTCTCTTATGTTCCATAGTCTTTTTATTTTCTCTTTCTTCTTCTCTAATGATTCTGGGAATCATATGTTCTACTGTAGAATACTATTTTATCAATTATGTATTTGTCTCTAATGTACCTTATGGTTCTAATATTAAGAAATCCATTTGCATGTAGTTAGATAGGACATGAGTATAGATTAAACTATGATATCTTTATAAATGCCATTTCTTATATTTTTCAGGTACATTGTAGCTGTTCGCAACACGAAAGAAAGATGTAGCTGGAACTGAAAACAAGAAGATTAGAAGAAAACCTAAGGAAATTATGGGTTTCCTCTATAATCCTTTACTTTTAGCTTTATACACATGTACTTTTTTTAGTAGTTATGAGTTACATCCAATGGCTTGTGTGGGAAACATTTAATTTCTTCATGAATAAATAACATTAATTTCTATAAGTGGGTTGTGTACTTCTTTCTGCATTCAACTTTTATGATAGATATTGATTGTATAATGAAATAAACAACTCAATCACATAATTAAATGTATTTAAAATGAAGAAATAATGAGTTTTAAGGTACCTATAACTTAATAATTAACTCACATTCATGTAAAATGTAATTTTGTTTTTTGTTTTTGAATTTAAAATTTCACCTAAACTGAGATTCTCACCTTCATCAAGGAAATGCATTAGTCCTTAAGGGATTGTGTTTCCTTGTTGAAGAAAAACATGGAATGGCAGTCTATGTGAGGTGTTACATTCTATAATAGCACACTTAGCTATAGATTACATGTAGTTAATCAATTGTTGCAAATGAAAAACACAATAAAATTGTATTGCATCCCCCTAGTTAGGTCTATTTCATCAATGTCTTCCATCGAAAACAAAGTTTTGAGTTTCCCATTTTTGCACAAGCACAAAAATTGTCAACTGGTATGGTTGTGATGGCAAACCATTTTCCAAGATAGGAGGAAGGATGATGTGGTGGGTCAACTCAACATGCAGCTTGATGGACAGTTTGACGAGTCTCGATCGTGAAGATCTCGAAGGCATATATGAAGTTGCTCGGATATAAGAGACTTGGGATGAGCTGAGAGGAGGCCAAGTCACTCGCCAGTGAACTCGAAGGTAAATTCCATGGAGTTGAGCTAGAAAGAACCAATTGTAAGGAAGGTAAAATGAAGAGAGCTTGATACACATGAAGTAGCTTGATTGGTGAGGAAGGAAAAATCAATAAACAAAGCTCTTGTCGTCAGTGAACATGGTGCAAAGGAGATTAAGGTTCAACTCAATGAATGCGAAGGCTTAAGATCAAGTTGCAGGGGTCTCGACTCAACCAATCTATCTTAAGGAGATAGAGCTCGCTCATGGTGGGTACAACTCAAATCTGTGACGTGAGTTAAGATTGAGCCATGTAGCTTGAGAGCTCAATTCTGTGAGGATTTCATAAGACAGTCAAGTGGTAGATTAGCCCCGGATTGATGGGAAAATAGAGGTACGGTGAATCCAACATTATTCAAGGAAATTAAACGGGCCCCTAGATGTGTATGAGCTCAGTGAAAAATTTTATTGAAGGAGGAAGAGTTGAAGTAAGAAGATCAGTACTATATATCTAGGAAATCGACATGTAAAGTGAGCTCATGTGAGGAATTCGAGCTCATCTGAATGCATCGTTATTGGGTTGGGTTATGAAATCATGTAGTGAAGGGGACCGAGATTAAAATATGGAAAGTCCATGGTGTTTGAAGCACAAATCTGTGGTGGAATCATTTTGGGCTCCTAGAGCCGAGTCACAAGTTGTCACGAAGAACAATGTGAAATTCAGGAGCTCGTTTTGGAGTTAGAATCCTGAGCTCAGTCAGGCCCATTGGAATAGCTCAGACACGGATGAGTTGTGAGGTGACAAGGACATGTGTATGTGTTAAGGACTCAATTTTGAATTGAGTTGACCGTGAATATAGTGGGACACCGAGTCAAGTTAAGCCTAGCTCGAAGAACAACTCATGAAAGACTCAGTGAATGCAAATTTTTAATGTGGGGGAACGATATTGAATGGATTCACCGAATCAAAATATTTGTGGAGAATGGAAATGTGGAGGTAAGGCGCCTGAAACATTTTGATGCAGCCATGCAAAGGAGCTCATTTGTGGAATGTGAGAGGAGGGGCTCATCACCCAACTTGGTGAGTTAGCTTGGCGAGCCAACCACTGAGTTGGGCTATTTTTGGCTTATTCACATGGACCCCCCATTTTTCAATGCAAATTGGTTTTTCATGGGGGCCTAACATAATTGTATTAAATCAATAATTTCATTTAAATATTTTATTTAAATATTCCTTTAATTATATAAGAGGATTAAGTCAGATGGGGCATTAATGGCAGATGATGGAGGGTTAATTGGTTCAACTAACTTTGTAATAAATGTTGACCATCATGTGCCTTCAATGTAGGAAGGAATTTAGTACTTCTCCTCTCTTTTCTCATAGAATTATTCTATAAATGTAAGTTGGAAGCTCATTCCAAGGGGTTTGACAAGTTAGACATCTAATACAAGTGCATATTTTTCTAAGAATCCTCCTTTTACAAGTTGCTCTTATATGTTGAGGGAACTTTCAAGCCTCCTTTCAAGACTATAATGGAAACCATTACCTCTTCTGAATGTAATGATGCATTTTGCATGTTGTTGAAGTAATAAAAGTGTGTGTTTTGTGACTACTCATGGTCCTTTCATCCTTTTATACTTCTTTGTTCCTTTCTCATGCTTGTAGGTACATTGTGCATTTTCATGTTTCTATTGCAGGTTCTTGGAGTTTTGTGCTTATCAAGTGGTGGAGTATTGCATGCAGTTGAGATGTGGTTCTTTCTCACCCTTCTCGATTTTATCCTTCTTCACTAGAAGATTGGTAGATTGTTTTTTCTGATTGAATTTAACAAAGGATATGCATGCTTCCTAGTTTTTCGTATTTGGTTGCCCTCTCTAAGTTACATTAGGTGAAGTTGAATTGTGGTGCATAACACCCTATTCAAATCAACCCTTCCTAAGTTTAGCAACACCCTTTATTTGGTGCATCAACATCCCTAGTATAGTTTTATTTCCTACAAATCTCTTTCCCTAGAACCCATGAAAATGTTAGCATAGGTCTAGATAACCATTTTATTTCACTAGGAATAGAACTGCACTTAATTTTAGGAAGAGGAAGTCATCCTTCTTTGGAGGTTCACCTCGAGCCCAAATCTCATAGCTTGAGAGGTGACCCCATGTTACCCAATCACACCGAACGTCCTGTTCACATTCTGGCCATTCAGAGGGTGGAGTGATTTGGCGATAACAGTTTTTGGCACACCTGGTGGGTCTAGAGTTGGTACTTCTCTTCTGACTTACACAAATACAAGTACCTAGTGACTCTATATCTCTAGATTTCAAATCTCAATGCGTTAACTTATGCAAAGAATTCAGAAAAGAGTGTCTTTAAAGAAAGGAAATTATTAGCATATCAAACTATCATTGTCTCCTCCAAGGAGAAGGAGAAGAGGAATCTCAACATCACCCATTGTAACATCACATCATATGAGTTATTCAACTCCTACTTATGAAATTTTTCCTCCACCCCAGGAATAATCAACCTCTCGTTGCTATAGCGAGGAACCAAGTTTTTTCCCCTTTTAATGCAAGCAGTCCTCTTCTGTTGGCTGAACGTCACCCTATACCTAGTATTGTACTCAAAATTTTACCCTTCTACATAGGGGAAACAAACATTACTCTAGTGGAACATATTATTGATGTAGCCAGCATTTTTCTAGTACATAAAATCGCAGAGGAAAACGTTTCAGTTATACTTCTTGCTACTTCTTTCAAGGGAAAATCACTTCAATGGTTTCGAGGTTAAGTGTCGGTACTATAACCACTTGGGATGAGTTAGGTGGAAAAATATGTAAAAAGTTTGAAGATAAGAGTGATTATCTATCACTCTTGGAAAAACTCGCTACCATAAAGAGAGCTCCCCAAGAATACATGAGTGATTTCCACATCTGATTCTAAAGGACCTGGAATATGATTTCAACACTCATAATTCCTTCTCTAAATAATGCATTCTTGTACGATTTGTGACCCTTGAATAATGATGTAGCAGTTATGATCCAGTTACGAAGTTTTCATAAGAGCGGAGAATTCCTTAATCCAAGATGGAAAGATAGCTTCACGACTGCTAATGCCATTATATCTGGATCTTAAAAACAATCATCCTACCATTGCTTCTATTCCAGAAGCCTCTAAGCAACCAACTTAGTCTTCCCCTGACCCTTAAAATGATCTATTTGAAGTCAAGTCACTGCTATAAACCTTTGGAATGAGCTTGTTGCACTCAAGAGGAAACAATTTCAATATGGTCGTCCATACCAGCCAAAAAATAAGTAGTATCAGACTAGCCTTCCTCCTTTTCAAGGAAACAGTCAACCAAAAAATCAAGCTATAAATCAAGCTATGAATGTTAATCCTTTGATATTTCGAAACCCTCTTGCTTCTAGCTCATCGAGTGCCCTTGTACTTATCCAAAACAATCTATTTCAAGACTACGAATGGTGTTATCCTTGTTCTCAACTACACAATCAATATGTTTTCCCCAATGGAGTTCTTATCCACGCCCTTATGGTTCAAAGCATATCTGACCCTCCAAAGCCAACATAAATTCATCTACACAGGAAATAGCAAATCAACCATGGGCACCCGAAGAAACCACTTTGCTAAATTGGCAAGCAGAATATTTTGTGGGTTAAATATAGATTCCTCGTCATTGGTAGAAAACACTCATTAGAAAAAGAGAGTAATGGAATCTCAACCTTCCAAAGATGATCAGGAATCCACTTAACAACCTCATCCACATGTGGAAGTTGATAAACAAGTGGGAAAGAAACTTCTAGAAACACATGCTAGCCAAGCCGCAAGGAAAGAAGGGTCTTTAGGCATCACGGTACCCAACAATCACTTTTAAAAATAGGATTCTAATGCCCAAAGAAGTGATAACAAAGTAGGAGAAATTCCCTTCAGTATTGTAGAAACTATGAAGAAGACCAACCTAAGCATTACTATATGGGACACACTCTCAATTCCTTCTCAAAGAAAATTGTTGCAAGAGGCTCTGAATAATTTTGGTACAACCGGGGATCATCAGGTTGTGGAACAACAACTGCTACAAGTTTTTGTTAACTAGAAGGGAAAATTATTCCTAAGGAAAACAATCCACCACCATTATATATTTCCTTGATCATTGGCGACCACCTCATACATAATTGCATGATCGATTCTGGTGCGAGTAACTCGGTCATGCCCAAACAAATTGCATATGTACTAGGTATACAATATGCACCACTTGCAAGAGGAGTTGTTCAGCTGGATGGCACAACTGTTGAAAATGTTAAAGTTATCAAAGGACTTCAACTTACCATGCATGCATGCCCTAGTTTTTTGTTTACCCAAGACATATCAGTCAATGATCTCCATCCTCTCTTTTCCATCTACCTATCATGAGATTTCACTGACAAGATGGGCAGTTATCTATCAGTTGATTGGTCACATATGATTCTCAAGAATCAATATGGAACCAAAGTAACTATAAGGGTGGAACAAATCTGTCATAATCATGTAGAACGTTACATTGCTAGTCCTATAAATGGGAATTATACCATTGGTGATCCAGAAGAAGAAGATGTTGATTATGAACTGACCACTCTTGTTGAAAAAGTCACTGATATTGTGTTGGATGAAGTGAGTGGATATCATTAGTACGATCCCTATGCTGTTGTGTTGGTAGAGGAAGAAGTTTTTTTGCTATTTTTGGAAGAGATGGGATTGGGTACATACTACATTCACAAAGGAGGTACGACCATACCACAACTTGTCAAAACACAAATCAATTTTGAAGGACTATGGCAATTGTTCTTCAATGGCTCAAGGAGTAAGAATGGATCCGATGCTTATGTCATGATAATTTCTCCAGAAGGAGATAAGTACTTCTCATCTTTTCGGTTGGAACTCAGTTGCACTAACAATGTTGCTTAATATGAGGCTCTTGTGCAAGGTATTCAACTAGCTCAAAAGAAGGAAATCAAAGCCCTGAATGTTTTTGGAGATGGTGAGTTAGTTTTTCATCAAGTGACGGAATGCAGTGCATCAAAAAATGATCTTTTAAGATCATATAAGAATGTATTTTAGGATTTTATTGAATATTTGTAAGCTTTTGGGATCCACGTGGTTCCTAGAAATCAAAATAAGGATGTTGATAGGCTTGCTACAATTGGCTCGCAATATAACATACTTGTTTATATCATGAAAGAAGAGTGGAAATATATCAAAATGGTGGTTCAACCTGTAGTTCTTGATAATGTGAGTAGCTCGCAAGTGTTTGAAAGTGACAAACAAATTGTCCTTCTCCTATAAGAAGAGGCAGAGTTTTCTTCAAAAAATCAAGATAATTTTCAAGGATCATATGGTGATCAAATCATACAATTCAAAATCAACAAGCTACCAAAAGGTTTAGTTACTCTGGAATCCATTTTCAATTCAGATGACCAAGCGAAAAGACAAATCTCTAATAAGGTTGTCAAAGAAGAATATTTTGAAGAAGTCAAGGTAGCAAATGAAAAGCTTCTAAATATCGGAAACGTATGCACTTCCGAAGAGAGAAGATTTCATCAGACTTTGTCAAGAGTATCATAAAATATTTTCATGGAGTTACAAAGACCTATGTGGTTTTGATCCAAGTCTAGCATAACATACCATCGAAATGGATCCTAATGTCAAGCTAGTTTGTTAGAAACAAAGGCCAATTAATCTCAAAATAAAGCCACTAATGAGGAAGGAGGTAACCAAACTCATCGAGGCCTATATAATTTTTACTATCAAACATTCCTCTTGGGTGGCCAATATAGTCCCCATAAGGAAGAACGGAGAAATTTGATTATGCGTGGATTTCGGGGACTTGAACCTTGCCTCATTGAAATATCATTATCCTCTTCCAGCAATGGAGAAAATCCATTAAACGGTGGAAGGAGCCCAAATATTTTCTTTTCTCGATGGATATTAAAGTTACAATCAAATTCTTATTCAAGAATTTGTTCAATTCAAAATGGATTTCACTACCAAGTGGGGCACATATTCTTGCAAAACAATTCCATTCGTATTGTCCAATGTCGGGGCTATTTTCCAAAAGAGCCATGGATATGGAATTGAAGGGACTAATCAACGATATCATTTTGGTTTACCTTGATGATATAAATGTTTATTCTAAGCATGCAGAAGACCACATCACGCGTATAAGAAAGGTTTTCCGAAGTTGTAGAGAATTTGAGGTTTCACTCAATCCTAAGAAATGTATTTTTACAGTGCATGAAGGAAAAGTGTTGGGGCATGTTGTTTCAGCAGAAGGAATTTTTATCGATCTAGGAAGAATTCATTCGATTATGTATTTATCTCTCCCAAGGGTCTCAAGAGTTTTATGGGAAACGTACATTTCATGCGGATATTCATACCTCAATTCGCGACATTGGCTAAACCATGAAAAACCATGTTGAATAAAAATATGCCATTCTTGTGGACAAAGGAAGGGAAAGAGAGTTTTGAAGCCATCAAAATATCCATTTCTCAAGATCCCACGCTGGTAAACCCCAAGTTTGATAAATATTTTATTCTCTATGATTTCGCAGGTCAAGAGAGCATTTCAGGTATAATCACCCAACAAAATGACGATTTGATGGAGAAACCAATTGCTTTATTTAGTTAATCCCTGAAATACTATGAGCTCAAACATTCATTCATTTAAAAACAAGTATTTGCGGTTATTTGAGCTTTGACTAAATTCAAGCACATGTTGTCCAACAACAAAATTCATCTAATGGTGTCTCATCCAGGTGTCAAGGATTTTTTACTGAACAAAGAGATGAAAAAAAACATGCATGGATGGATCATGAAGGTGGTGGAGTATGACATACATATCAAAGTTACCAAAATTTTAAGAGGTAAAGGTTTGTGTCAACAAATTGCTGTAGAATTGGAATCAAAAGGTGTTGAGAACATGACACTCCTAAACACAGACGAAGGTGATGATCAGGTTGATTGGTTATCAAAAATAAAGAGTTTCCTTTTCTCAGGAGTATATCCTGTGAACATGGATAAAAATCAAAGATGGACTTTCCATCTTCAGTCTATTCCATATGTTCTGATAGATAATGTTATATTTCAAAGGGATTTGAATGGTGTTCTAATTTGGTGCGTAGGACCAGAACAGGTAAGTAATGTACTACAAGAGTTTCATAATGGCCTATCTGGAGGACCTTATTCTGCATGAACAATTGCTACCAAGATCATGCATGTCGGTTATTATTGGCATTTTTCAAGGGAAAGCATAATTTGGTAGCTCTTCCACTGCATCCAATTCAAGTGGATCAACCCTTTGTTCAATGGGGGTTGGATTTCATCGGAATGATCTATCTTGCATCTAGTGATAGACATAAATGGGTCCTTACTACAATGGATTATTTTACTCGATGGAAAGAGGCAATAGTGTTGAAGGAAATCAATGAGAAGGAAGTTCTTGATTTATTAGAAGGTATAATGACAAGGTTCGGTGTTCCATTCACATTCATTTCAAATAATGCGATGGCTTTCCTTCGTATGAGGCTAAGTGAATGGGATGTTAAAAAGGGGGTCTACCTCAACTCTTCATCTAGTTACTATCAAAAAGGAAACAAAATGACTGAGTTTAGCAACAAGAACCTTACAAGGATTATCAAGCACACTATGGAGACTAACAAGAGGACTTGGCACACATAACTTGAGACTACTTTATGGGCATATCGAATCACACCTAAAAGGGCCATCATAAATTCTCCTTTCATACTTGTATATGGAAGAGAAGTAAAAATTCCAATCTCCTTGGAGTTACCTTTGTTGGAATTATCTCATCAGCTTGAAGTTATGGAGAACGATCCTCTAACAGTCAGGTGTTCCAAACTCATGGAGTTGGAAGAAGTATTAAATAAGGCTATGAAGAATTTGGAGCAACATCAGGCTCAGGTTTAGAAGTATTTTGACAAGAAGGCATATGACATGTATTTTCAAGAGGGAGATTTAGTTCTCAAATGGGATGAATGTAGAGCCAAAATAGGCAAACATGCCAAGTTTGACGCTTTCCAGAGTGGTACATATATCATCACTAGTTGCAAATAGGTGAATTCGTTTTGTCTATCTAGGCTTAATGGAAAATAAGTTTGCATTCTTGTGAATGGGATACATCTAAAAGCTCTCTTTTGAGATCATTCCCCCCTTGTACATTTTAGTTAGGTGTTTTCCTCCAAGTGCTTTTATACATTGTTGTGTGTTGTTGTTTGTTTTGTTTTCCTTTTTGTTTTCCTTTTTATTTTCTTTTGTGTTGTCCTTGCATATTGTATCATCATTGGAGTTTTTCAAAGAGAAGAAGGTTTAGGTTTTATAAAGAATTTTTAGTATCTTCCCAATTCACCAGATGCTTCATTCAAAACTCCGTAATATTCTCTAGATGCTAAGGATTCATCAGATTCAATATATCCACTACTTAGCATTACTAGAAGAGCAAAGATCATGAATTCTTGAGGAAATTTCAGAATATATCATCAAAGATTATATCATTTTTAGGATTCCAACATTTGACTCCATACCCATAGGATAACCTAAGGCTACTTGAATCATGCTTAGAAGGAAATCATCCCCAAGAGGTTGCAAAAAATGTTATCCAATTTTTCTCCTTAGGGTAAAATTGGACAATGGGAGTCGGTTGTACGCTAATACCAGAAAATTCCTTCATGAGACATTTTGGGAAATTTCAATTTCATTTTTCGTTTGAGAAGTATTAACGATGTTTCGGAAGGGTCCACAGTTATTTGATATTATTCTTCCCTTCTTGGCTTTTTGAGACTCAGATTCTGCTTTAGGTGACTAAATCGGTCTCAAGACCCCACTTTCACTCAATATGTGTAAAAGTGATTGAAATCGATCAATCAATTTAGAAGGGTTTTTATTATGTTTGCATGACTCCCTAGTTCCAAGAAGTAGCGAAGAGAATCAAAATTTGATTAAAAATAGTTAGGGGTAAATTTAAATGGAACCAAGCTTGATTCAAAATCATGCAAGATGATTTGAATGGGTTGAGGGTAATGGCTTGATGGGACCCAGTTTAAATGGAGTTGAGAAAAATTTAAGATCAAAGATATGTTCAAGCTTCAAGGTAAGTGTCATTTTTTAATCTTGGTCGAGTCAATTTAGTGGCATGATAAGGAATGAATGGAGAGTTGTTTTAATGGACCGTTTGAGGTTGAGGGAAGGATTTCGGTTCAAGGCTCATGTTGAGCTCATCAGTATATGCATGGTGCTCATCTAGTGGAGTTCATTGGAGCTCACCGAGTCAAAAGTCAGTGTAAAATATAGAGCTTAGTGGTAAGAATCTCGAGGAACATGAGAGAAACCTGAAGGGAATCCCGAGTCAGGATTATTTTTGTCTTTTACCATTCAAGTGGGGAAAATGGTGTTTAAATCCCATGCAACATCATCACCATGGGGATCTCGAGGAGATCAACAACCAAATGGATGACTGGGATTTTGATGATGGCAAGCCAAGTAGGTATTTCCGCAAGGTGGGATAAATTCAACCAATTGCCATGGTGGAAACTTCAAAATGGAAAGTTGTCAGAGGGATTCCGTGTAATGAAGAAATGTATTTATTTGATAATTTTATAGGTGATTTTACAGAGGAGTTAGAACATTCGAGGGTTACAGTGATGATGGTGAGCCATTCACCGAGATAGGAGGAACGAATGCGTTGTGGGCCAACTCAGCGTGGAGCTTGGTGGATAGTTCGACGGGTCCCGGTCATGAAGATCTTAAAAGGCATATATGAAGGGGCTTAGATATAAGAGACCTGGGATGAGTCGTGTTGAGGTTGAGTCACTCGAAAGTGAACTCGGAGGTAAAATATGTTGAGTCAAGCTAGAAAGAACTAATTATCAGGAAGGTAAAATGAAGGGATCTCGATACACAAGAAGTAGCTCGGCTGGTTAGGAAGACAAACTCAATCAATAGAGCTCCCATCGGATGTGAGTATGGTGTAGAGGAGATTAAGGTTTTACTCAGTGAAAGAGAAGGCTCATGATCAAGTCACAAGGGTCTCGACTCAACCAATATATTTGAAGGAGACAGAGCTCGCTCACAAAGGGTAGAGCTCAACTTTGTGAGCTGAGTTAAGACTAAGCTGTGTAGTTTGAGAGATCAACTCTGTGAGAATTACATAAGATAGTCACATGGTAGATTGTCCCTAGATTGATGGGAAAATGGAGGTCTGGTGAATATAGAATAAATCAAGGAAATTAAACGGGCCCCTAGATGTGTATGATCTTGGTGAAAGACGTTAATGAAGGAGGCTGAGTCGAAGTAAGAAGCTCAGTACTATATATCTAGGGAATCAACATGCAAAGTGAGCTCATGTGAGGAATTTGAGCTCATGTGAATGCATCGTTGTTGGGCTGGGTTATGGAATCCTGCACTAAAACGGAGTGAGGTTACAAGATAGTGAGTGCATGGTGTTTGAAGAAGATCTCGACAGTGGAAGCATTTCAGGTTCGTAGATCTGAGTCGCGAGTTGTAATGAAGAACCATACAAAGCCAAGGATCTTGTTTCAGAGTTGGAATGCTAAGTTCAGTTGGGCCCATCAGAATAGCTCAAACAAGGATGAGCTGTGAGGTGACAAGGACATGTTGATGTGTTAAGGACTCGATGTTTAACCGAGTTGAGCCTGAGAGGGGGACGCTAAGTCAAGTTAAGCCTAGCTCGAATAACAACTCACAAAGGACTCAGTGAATGCAAATTTTTCAAGTGGGGGCACAAAATTGATGGGATTCACTGAATCAAAATCCTCGTGGAGAGTGGAAACATGGAGGTAAGGCACCTAAAAAATTTTGATGCAGTGATGCAAAGGAGCTTGGTGGTGGATTGCAAGATGAGGAGCTCATCGTCCAACTTGGTAAGTTGGCTCGGTAAGCCAACTACCGAGTTGGGTTTTTTTTTCTTATTGACATGGAACCTATTGGTGCTCAATTTGGTCTCACCCCGTTTGTCCTTAAATTTTTTCAGTGTGCAGGCTTTTTCATTTTCTCTATCTCCCCGTATTGATGCATAAAAACGATGTCCTCCATTTGGTTGCCATGATCAGTCCCTTCCTTGGTCGAGAATCACTTAAAAGTCTAGAATTTTTTGTTCATTTCTCTGTCCATGTGAAATATCTGTAACTTGGGAATAAAACTCAGGTTTTTCCCTTCCTTCTGTTCCATAGTCATGTTTTGTTGTCCCTGTCATTTTTGTCCCAAATATCTATGGAAACGTGATTGGATGAAACTCAGAGGATCATATTTGGGCCTTATAACATTTCCAAATTCTCTGTCCTTGAAGAAGGATTCATTTCCAGGTGGAAATGGTGATTTTCGTGCATTTTACGGTTTGACGGGTTTATTTTTCCTAGTCAAATTCATATCTCAGCATCTATGGAAACATGTCCCTTTCTGGTTGGATGCGGCTCGGCGGGGCACTTTGAAAATCTATGGCCCATTTTACACTTAAAACTTGTCCACATGGAGGGTCGGCGCTCATATGAAAATCTACCTTTTGGTTTGGCCTTGGAGTTGCGCCAGGGACAAACGTAGAGGTTTCTGCTGCCTTGCCAAGACTTAGACAAATTTTTAATGTGACTGGTACAGTTTTGGTGGAGCATGGACACATGGAGGGCCGATGCTCATTTGAGGATCCACTTCAGGGTCCCACCTTAACAATTTTGGCAGCGAGTCACATGGAGGTTTCTGTCAGCTCTGCTCTATACTTAAACTTTTCAAAGAAATTTTCTAAGGCTTGAGACATGTGGTGAGCTTGCACTTGTTCAGGGTCTCTGCTCTTAGGCACCATCTCAAAGTTACGCCATGAAGACACATGGAGGCTTCCGTCAGGTCTTCCCATACTTAGACTTTTCAAGCAACTTTCTAAAGGCCTGGGACACATGGAGGGACCATGCCTGTTTGGGAACTAGCCCCTAAATTTTATTTTGAAGAAGTGTCAGGAGGACACTTGGAGGTTTCTGCTCACTCTGCCTTTAATTGGACTTTTCAACGGCCAAGGAAAACTATCGCAGATCCTAGACACATATCACCTTCCACTGATCCTTCAACTTTTTTAACAAATCTGTCAGACTGAGACATGTGGTGAGCCCGCGCTTGTTCAGGGTCTCCATTTTTTAGGACCATTCCAAAGGTGCACTTGGGTGACACATGGAGGCTTCTGCTAGATCCTTTTTTACTGAGACTTTTTCAGAGGCCAACAAACATTTTTACTGAGACTTTTTCATGTGGAAGGCCCGTGCTTGTATGGAAACTTGCCCCTATACTTCTCCTTTGTAGTTGTGCTAAGGAAACACATGGATGAATATGAATTAAAGTGCAGAAGGGGTAGAATCAATGGTTGTTGTGCATTGCGTCTATTTTCCCACCAATTTTGCTCCAAGAATCCTAGAGATGCGAATATGCACTGTTTTTTCATCATTTTGATGAAAGTCCTTGTCATTTTTGTCTGCAAAGTGCCACTGAATGGATTCAAAAATTAATTTTTGATTCTAAGGATTATTAAGGTTGATATTTTGAAGTTCGATATTTTGAAGTTGGAATTTCTTGGGCACTTGAAAAAACATGAATCACCAGAGAAGATGGATGCGGGGAAAAATTGCAAAGGAAAGAGAGGGAAAAAATGGAATGATGGAGGTTGTAGGCATAAAAGATGTTTCCTTGAGGGAAAAAAGGATTACCTGTCAGATCCAGTTGTACAGAGCCTCCAGAAAATGATTAAAAAGGGGATTTCTCGCATGAAAGAATCAGAATGATCAGAAGGAATCCCAAAAAGTTGTGGCATGACATCCTAGTCATTAGTTGAAGGCCTAAGAAACATGATCAGTTCATAATTGGTCCACCTGGCAGCTTTCAAATGTGAATTTTTTACATATTGCTTTCATGAGACAAATAGGAAACAAGCAAAGGTCCCTTGAATACTCTTCTCTTTTAGGGGGAAAATTGAGTGAGTAAAATATATAAATTCAATGAGAATACTCTTGCAAAGGGTCGGGGGTGGAATTATTAAGAGAAAATTTGAGAAATCCATCTTCTTGAGAGACCAATCTGAGATAACCTGTTAATTCCTTCAATGTTAGATTTTCTATCATGTCAAGTTGGTTGCAGATGTATAGCCATTGATGAGCACTGATATTTCTCTAGAAGCCTTAACCTGTTGATGAATCTAAGCAATTTTGAAATTAATTTGTGTTTAATCTCTAGCAATTTTTGTCTGCTTTATTTCCAAATGTCTGCAAATAGTTTCTTTCATTCCTATCGCAATATTACATTGAAATATTTGTGAAATCACACAGGATCTCATCCCTTTGACAATTTAGTGGCATTTGCAATTTCATTTCATGAAGAGCCTTCATCCTGTGATGAGATAAACAAATTTAAAACCACTCCACTATCATTTGTTGATAAAGATTGTCTGTAAGTATTCAGGTGTATCTTAGGCGTGATTGATCAAAGATTTTGGTATTTAATTGAGTCTTCTAACTCAAGCCTTCGTGTTAGATTCTTAAATACTGTGTGAAAACGTGTTGATCTAGGATTCCATTGAAGCACACCTTCTGGTTGAAGGAACATCTTAACTACCCCTATTTTCCCTGTATATCTACAAAGGAACAAAATCTATTTACTAAAAGATGCAGAATAATCAAGATTTATTAATGTCTTTAGTAACCTTAGCCTTGTGTTCAAAAAGTATCTCCACCTTTTAGAAGTGAGAACTCTCATGAGTTAAATTATGAAGTATTGACCATATTTTCTAAAGGTTTTCTTCATAAAAATTTTACAAAATAAGGATATGCCCATCTCCTTCATGAAAAAGAGGTTACATTAAGGGTCCTTTCACCCTGGTCGAAAAGCACAACCTAAAGTATTGAGGATAGGTCAAATACTCTTGAAGGTATTATCCATATCTTCACAAATCTGAGTGACAAAGGTCTAGTTAGATCTCATCCCTAGCTACAAAATGATACACACTATGATATATTTTTCTCTAAGCTCCATGTAAGATCTGTGATACTGCTCAGCTTGAAAAGGAGAACAAATTTACGTTGCCGGGGACCTGATTTACGTTGCTGAGGAAGATTTGTTGATTTTTTTCCAGTTCATACCCATTTGGCCCATCAACAACACTAGTGGCACCATTGCCGAGGAATGATTTGCGTTATCGGGGACCTGATTTGCATTGCCAAGGAAGATTTGTTGATTTTTTTCCATTTCATATCCATTTGGCCCGTCAACAACACTTGGGGAGCTATTGTCGGGGACTCTTTGAAGTATTTTACAAATGCAGTACATACAATCCCTGGTAATACTTCTTACATGATCTAAGTGCTAATACATTGCTGAAAAATCTTTGTCTGTTCAGATTTGTAAGAATTGTTCAAATTTGTAAGTTCTGAGTGCAATATTTCCATCTTATCCAGTTATTACACTAAGGTTTGTATCATCATTTATAAATTTGGGTAGAAGAAGAGTAGATATTCTAAGCTTTTCTTGAATTTGGTATTGACTGACATTTTATAGGTCTTTCATAGTACATTTGCACAAACTAAGGTGAAAATCCTTAGCGGCGACTCTATGTTGTTTAAATTCTCCATAAATACTAGTGTCCTAACATATATCAAGTAAGATTTGTCATTAATCTCTGCAAAGATGGAAGGACGAATATTTTTCTTCGCCAAGGACCCTAGTAGAAGGTTGTTTTTAGGGTTGGGAAAGTCTTATTTAGAAGGAAGAAGAATTTTGAAGATTTTTGGAGATCAAGCATCAAGAAAAGAGATCTCCATTACTGAAACTGATCAGCATGTGATTGAAGATTGTAATTATTCCTCAAGTGCTTCTGAATTAGGTAGTCTCTTTGTTGAATTGAATTCTCCATCTGGAGAGGGTCCTTCTTTTGTGTTTGAAACATTTACTTCTCAATCAGTCCTTGTATTTTCCAAATCTGATAGTGTTTTCCAAGAAACAGAGCCTTTAGAGGGCAGCCATTCTAAAAATTGCATCCATGTACCACACAAACCCTATGAGGCAGAAATGAAGGAGAAAGAATAGAGATTGTATATCTCATATTATTCTATTCAACATAGAACTCATGTATAGTATTTATAGGAAAGAAATTGAACTAGTCTCCCCTAAATTAATGGAGAGGTTACACAACAGAAGGAGAGAATAATGGAATACTAGAAGGAGAAGATAAAGGGATAGAATAGACACCTAAAAAATATAAATTATCCAACGTATGCTAACATTCCCCCCCTTATTACATTATTCTTGCAAATGTGACCTCTGAAAGATTCAAATTTCACTTTTCCAAGGGATTTAGTGAGAATGTCAGCAACTTGTGCTTCAGTAGGATAGTACTGGAGTTGAATTTGATGGTTCAAGACATGCTCTCGAATGAAATGGCAGTCAATTTCAATATGCTTTGTTCGTTCATGAAAGACTGGATTCTGCACGAGCTTCAACACACTCTGATTGTTGCAATAGAGAATAGGTGACTATTTTTCAGGAATTCCCAGGTCATCCAAAATGTGACGTATCCATATCACTTCACACACAGCTCCTCGTGCGGCGCGATATTCTGCCTCTGTGGATGAGATAGAAACAACATTCTGCTTCTTGCTTATCCACGAGATAGGTCCAGATCTGAGATGAAATATGTATCCTGTAGTTGAATTCCTATCATCAACAGATCCAGCATGGTCCGAGTCAACATATCCTTGTAAGAAGAATTGATCATTCTTTTTATATTCCAGACCATAATTAGTTGTTCCTCGGACATATCTCAAAACATGCTTTGCTGCATTCCAGTGACATTTCTTTGGCTCCTGCATGAACCTGGAAAGATAGCTGACAACATAGCAGAGATCTGGTCTGGTGTATGTCAAATAGATGAGCCCTCCAACAAATTTCCTGTAGAGAGTAGCATCTACTTGAGGTGAGTCCTGGAATCTTGAAAGTTGCAAGCCTTTTTCCATGGGAGTGGATATAGGTTTACAGTCAGACATTCTATACTTTTCCAGGAGTGTCTTGGCGTACTTTATCTGGGAGACAAAAATGTGATGCTCCTTTTGCCATATCTCCAAGCCAAGACAGTAATGTAGTAGCCCCAAATCTGTCATGTTGAAGGTTCTTTTGAGATCATTCTTTACAATATCAACCTGATCTTCTGAACTACCAGTGATCACAAGATCATCTACATAAACAACCAGAATGACAATTTCTTTACCTACCTTATTTATATACAAGTTTGAATCTGAGGGGCTACGAGTGAACCCATGCTGCAAAAGGTGATCGTTGATCTTGATATACCATGCCTTGGGAGCTTGTTTCAGTCCGTAAAGAGATTTGATGAGACGACATACCTTTTTAGGCTGATTTTCATCAACAAATCCTTCAGGTTGGGTCATGTATACTTCTTCTTTTAGATCACCATTTAGGAAAGCACTCTTGACGTCCATCTACTGAAGTCTCCATCCTTTCTGT
Source organism: Taxus chinensis (assembly GCA_019776745.2). Classification (NCBI taxonomy): domain Eukaryota; kingdom Viridiplantae; phylum Streptophyta; class Pinopsida; order Cupressales; family Taxaceae; genus Taxus; species Taxus chinensis. Next base: position 183,130,882 of record CM034151.1, read on the forward strand.
GCTGCAAGTGCGCAAACTACTCTGATGGTATTCATCTTCGCAGTGGGTGCAAATTTTTCTTCATAGTCGATGCCTTCTTTCTGAGCATATCCTTTGGCTACAAATCGTGCTTTATGTTTGTCGATGGATCCATCTTCCTTATATTTTTTCTTGAAAACCCATTTGCAGCCTATGGGTTTCTTTCCTGTAGGTAGATCAACAAGTTCCCATGTCTGATTTTTCTTGAGCGAGTCATATTATGTATTCATAGCTTCTTTCCACTGAGTTTGACTAAGTGCTTCACGAACATTATCTGGCTCGGAGCTATTCATCAGTGAACTCATGAGTGCAAATTTTACATCATTTCTTTTTTGAATCCTTGTTTTGACTCAGGATGATGTATTCGGGAGTTGTTGCAAATGTGAGTCCTTGATAGTTCTTTGTACCCACTTCGGACGAGAACTTGACTGCTTTTGAGAAGAACTGTGTCGTTGCCATGAGGATTGATGTGGAGTCACATTCTCCAGTTCTCCAAGGTCAACAAATAGTTCTCCTAGCAGAATTTCTTTTCTCTGAGTAGTCTCCTCCGGCTCATCATCTGATTCAGAGACTAATCGGTGAGATGTGTTTGGAAGTGGATCTTTTGTTGATACTATTGAGTCAAAGGATGACTCATCACAAACCACATCCTGACTTTCGTATATTTTCTTTGTCTCAGGATCCATGAGATGATACGCCTTCGAGGTAGTACTGTAGCTAAGAAGGATACATGGGAGTGTTTTTGGCTCTACCTTCTTTCTCTTCTGAGCTAGGACATGCATGTATGCTGTGCAACCAAATACTTGCAAATGAGAAAATTGATGGTTTTTTACCACTCCATACCTCTTCGGGCATCTTGTTCAGTAGAATCTTTATCGGTGCCCTGTTGAGAAGATATACAGCTGTTTGTACTGCTTTAGCCCAATAGCATTCTCCTAGCTTTGCAGTTGATAGCATGCGGTGAGCCATTTCCATCACTGTGCGATTGCGACGCGCAACAATGCCATTTTTTTGGGGCGTGTAGGGAGCAGTCAGGTGCTGCTTAATGCCATGATGGTTCAGGAAGGCCAAGAACTTCTTTGATGTGATTTCCCCCCTCGATCTGAGTGGAGTAGAAGAAGTGGTTTTCCAGACGCTTTGACAACATGATGATAGAATTTATGCAAGTGTTGAAGAGCCTCACTTTTTTGCTTTAGGAAATATACCCACATCTTGCGAGAGTGGTCATCCACGAACAACTGGAAGTATTTGTATCCTGAAAAACGAAGCAGGCAATGGGCCGTTCAGATCGGTATGAACTACCTCCAAACACTTCTTGGTATGGAAGGTGCTCGCTTGAAACAGATCTCTGTGTTGTTTTCCTGCAAGATAGCCAGGGAAAATAGGCAAGGAACTGGACAATTTGGGTAGTCCACAGACCATTACTTTTGAACTCATCTGGTGTAATGAACTGACCGACAAGTGTCCATATCTAAAATGCCATAAGGCAGTTGATTCTATTGTTGAAGCACATAAAGCTACTACAGAAGATGAAATAGTATCTAAAGAAAATAACTTATCTTTTACAAAAGCTTTAGCAAGAACCATACCTTGTCAGGAGATTAAGCATGATTTAATGCCATTTTGAACAAGAAATTCTACCTTAAGGTGATGATTCAAGAGCTGAGTAACTGACAAAAGATTGCTAGTCAAGCCAAGAACATATAGTACCTTTGTAAGTGTACATTTTCGTGGCCCTAGAGGAATGGTCACATTCCCTATTCCTTCTGCAATGTACTCTTTATCATCCGCTATCCGAACTCGATCTCTAGTTGGCTCTTCATGTAGTGAATCAAACAGCTTCTTGTAACCTGACATATGCTTGCTTGCACCAGAGTCTATCAACCAGAATTTCTTTTTGGGCTGAGAAGTTTGAGAGACGAGTACAATATTCTTACTACAATGGGCTCCTTCTGATGTCTCCTCATCAGAGTCATCATCTTCTTGTTGGGCTGCAAGATGTCCTTTTTGCTTTCTCTAGCGGGGACGTCGTCTGCGCACCCAAATGTGCTTGTATGGCTTGAAGGCCCTTGTTTCAAGTTGTTGTGCCAGCAGTGATCAGTGTCGTGAGTATTGGTTCTGCAAATGTGACACCATCTGTTTGACTTTTGATCTTTCTGTTTGGGTTGCACTAGATTTGCCTTCTCTGGGGGACCTTTCCGATTCTTCTGGCCACAATTAGGCTTTGAGAACAAGGCTTTGTCCTGAGACTCCTCATGCGATGAAGTGATGGCCTCTTCCTGTTGCAGCAAATTCACAAGCTCTTCGAATGTCACTTTTTGTTTAGACACATTCAGTGTTGTAACAAACAATCGAAATTGAGAAGGGAGTGCTCTCAAGGTGATTGGGACGAGAATTTTATCATCCACCGTTTCACCGAGCACTAATAACTCCGATCTCAGCTCAGCCATGCGACACAAGAATTCCTCCACTTTCTCGTCAGACCCCATAGAGAGGGTGTGCAACTTTGATTGAAGATGAACTATCTTCGTCTGATTTTTGGCTTCATAAATGGTTTCCAACTTATCCCAGGCCTCCTTGGGTTTTTCCACATTCCGAACATGCGGTTGCACATCATCACTGATACTGAGCATTATCAGCATCAAGGCTTTAGCACTAGCCATGTCATATTTTATTAGTTCATTGGGGGCTGTGGGAGCAGGCACAGACCCTGTGACGATTCCCCATAATCCTTCAAACTGAAGGATTGTCTTCATTTTTGTCTTCCAGGCCGCAAAATTAGCCCCTTTGAGCAAATGAGCGTCAGACAAAAGTAACTTCAGAGCAGACATTGTAATAAAAAAATATTTATTTATTTGAAAATTTATTACAATTTGGACTCACTAACGAGAATTACTGGCTCGTAGATGCTCGCGATATTCACGTGCTGTGAGACGGTGATGCTTTATAGGGCGTTCTTCTTCGTCATCACAATCGGCATCGTATCCGGCTTCTAATTCTTCCCGTACTCACTTTTCTTAGAAGCTGACGTCGAAAATAAAGTATTCAAGGAGCCCTTCTCGAACTAGTTTGTCGAATGCAAGATTGCTGGAATTTCAAAGCTCATTCAACAGAGCAAAGTAGAACCCAGAGCTCTCAGGAGCTTCTCCATGGTGTTCTCTGGCTAGCGAGTTAATATTCTTGCTTTCAGCTGTGGCGAACGTGTTATTGACACTCTCAATCGAGTTGTCTACACTCGACATTCGGCGTAGTGTTGAAGAAACTCGACGTTGCCAGTATCAAACTTCCTCATAGAGGGTAAAAAAAAACTTCAGGCAGCAAGATTCTTTTGTACAGCACTACAGAGGTTGAAGGTCTCTGGGAGAGTCTACTATCTCTTCCTCCACGTGCACAGGTAGAAAACAAACAAGATTTCCCACGGCTATCTAAAAAACTGTAGGTTGCTCCAAGAATCTTTAACGCCTTCACTCAGTAGGTGGCTAGTTGTTGTTTTTAGCGCACAAAACACCAAGAAGTCTTGTGCAGAAATAAGATCTCCACGCACAGCAGGTTGGAAGATGTACATGTTTTAAAAAAACGTTCTCTTTCCTGGCACAGTCCTCCACGTAGGATAATATAACAGGCTGTTGATTCCTCTCTGCATGCACAAATTGCAATCAAATCAAATTAAATATCACGTCTCCCAGCAGCCACACTCTGATTTTTCTTCTCCCAAATGTCCAAGCAGGCATGAATTACAGCAGCCACGTCCAAGGAGGAAATAAAAAATGTGCCAGTATCCACGTAGCAATTTTCTTGCAAATATTTTTGACTTTAGATGTCCAACTTCTGCTCCCAAACGTCTCAGATCTCTATACTTCCACGCTGGAATATAAAAAGAATTACCAGGTCACTCCCAAAGTGCTGGTCGTTACAAAAAATTCCACAGAACGTTGTTGGTTCTCTCTTCCACGCACCCGAGGACTGAGCAGGCTCTGATACCAAACTGTGAGGTAGAAATGAAGGAGAAAGAATAGAGATTGTATATCTCATATTATTCTATTCAACATAGAACTCACATACAGTATTTATAGGAAAGAAATTGAACTAGACTCCCCTAAATGAATGGAGAGGTTACACAACAGATGAAGAGAATAATGGAATACTAGAAGGAGAAGATAAAGGGGTAGAATAGACACCTAAAAAATATAAATTATCCAACGTATGCTAACAAACCCCTCACTCCTCATCATTTTGTTTCTCTTGTAATATCACCTCCTAAAAATAATATGGCTCAGCCTCCACCCAGAGCTCCATTTGTTGTTAATACTTTTGGTCCCATCAATTTTAGAGGTATCGTTGGCTATCCAAATGTTGTGCCACAAGATGTAACAAACAAATTACCTAAGTTTGAAGGAAATAATTAAATCACTGGTGATCAACACTTAAATCTCTTTGTCAATATGATGGAGGAATTCAAAATAGAATTTGAGGATGTGTACATTAAATTGTTTGTTCATACTTTAGAGGAGGATGCAAGGGACTGTTATAAATCTTTTCTAGATAATTCCATCGATTCTTGGATAGAGATGAAGAATGATTTTAGAATGCAGTATGGTGATAAAACAGGCCCTAGGTTTCTTTTATCAGATTTTGAAAATATAAAAAAGAATCCCAATGAATCAGTGCATGATTTTAATACAAGATTTAACAAAACATTGAGAAGACTGCTTGTTAATTTGAGGCCATGTAATGAATCATGTCTGATAAAGTATTTAGATGCATTTGATAAGAAAGTTGCTTACTATTTGAGGGATACAAAACCAATAACTTTAAGGAGGGCATTTACCATGGCTCTGCAAATTGAGAAGAACATTAAAGTAGTTGGAAAACCTCCTAAGAGGGAGGGTGTTAAACTGATCAACCCTGAGAAGCCTCATTCAAGTAAGAATATGGATCTTGAGGAAGCTGTAAAGACTTTGGCCGGAGCTATCAAAGAAATATCTTACAAGCTAGCCAAGGCAGAGAAAGGAATTGGACAAGATTCTCATGGTCAGCATAGGCAACAAGGACATGAAAATTTTTCAAATCATCCTAGAAATGATCAGAGGTCTGATGACAGAGGTAAAGGACCCATGGGAGTTAGACAACCCCAAGCTAGGGAGAATAGAGTAGATCCTGGTCCTCTAAATGCCAAAGTTGTTGTTTTTGAAGAGACAAATCAAATTAATTGGTGTGACAAGTGTTTCTCGCCCCACCCGCCATTTGAAGTAGATCCACAAGTTGAAGAAGTTGATGATGATGCATGCATGCATGATTGACTTCTCTACAAGCTCACAGCAAGGACCAACTTCAACTGAAGTAATAAGTGCAAGATCTGCTGCAATTTTTTGGGATTGCATTCACTAGGTACCTATTCTTTCTCCCTCTCATACTTTAGAATTAGATATGGTACAAGATTTTGAACTTCCTAGTAATGATTTTGAGTACCTAAGATCTCTAATGATTAAGAAGTGTGATGGAGGAATCCCATCAGAAGAGGAAAGGAAGTTGTTGATGAACATTGTTGTTGCCCAAGAAAAGGAGTATAACACAAGAAGTAAAGTTGTCAAAGGGGTAGGGCCTCAAGCCAAATGAAAAATCACATTTCTCACCAATGTCCCAAAAGAAACTCTAAAGAAAGATGCATCTGGAAAAGGCCTTGTTGTCACAAGTAGAACTGGTATTCCCACCCATGCCCAAAATGTGAAAAATCTTGTGCCATTCGATGAGTTTGTCAATATTTCTCCAAATGTTTCTTTTCCCAAATAAATTCCTTACGACATTGCCCAAGTCTTGATTCAGATCAAGATTTCTGTCCTAATTGTTGAACTACTTAGGATTCTTGAGCACAAGAAGAGGCCTTTTGAGTATTTGGGATTGGAAGAAGATAGGAGTACCCAAGGAAGAAATATAAATAATGTAAACACTCCTCCTGTAACCATTACAGACCTAGAGAAACCAAAAGCATTGGAAGAGATAGGTGAACCACCTTAAGTTTACTTGGGAATATATTTGGTTGAGACTCAATTAAATGTTGATCCATTTTTCACAACACTAATTATTAAGGACAAACTGCTGCACAATTATATGTTTGATTCCGGAGCATCATACAATGTTATGCCTCTAGAAGTCATAAATGAATTGAACATTAAAGTGAAAAAAACTTATGGCAAGTGTACTATAATGGATTCTAGAGAGGTTCCTGTTGTAGGATGTGTAGAAGGTTTGATGGTACAACTTGCAGCTTATCTGGGTAAGAACTTGAAACTTGATGTTGTTATTGTTGATTGCCTTGCCAAATGGGGCATGTTGTTATCAAGAAAGTGAGCTATAAGTGTTGGTGGAAGTGTTCATATGGATACATCTTTTGCCACCATTCCAATTGAAGGCAGCCTTGTAAATCTGTATGGAGAGAAAAATATGTTGCACCTCATTGAAGATCCCAATAATGCTTCTTATGAAATGTTATATGCTGATGTAGATGCTGATAAATTTGTTGGGTTTATTGATGACAAAGAGCATAAGATTGATCAAAGTAAATGTCTTGAATAGGTAGGTTTACATTGGACCTTGTTATTCGATGGAGCTTGTTCCAAGTTTGGAAATGGTGTTAGCATTGTTTTGATTTCTTTAGGCCGAGAAGAGTTTTTTTAATTTCAAACTCAACTTTGAATGCACTAACACCATTAATGAATATGAAGCACTATTATTAGGCTTGATAATTGCATGGAAATATGGTATAAAGGATATCATTGTCAAAGGAGATTCAAAACTTATTATCAAGCAAATTATAAAAATGTATGCTACTAGAAATCAAAGAATGAAACAACACAAGCATGCAGTCTGGGATTTGATTGAAATGTTTGACTCTTTTAATATTGTGCACCATGATAGAAAGTTTAATGTTGTTGCAGATAGGTTAATAGTGCTAGGATCTAGATTTGGAAATTATACAGTGTCTCCATTTTGTGAGTATGATGTTGAAATACTAACAAGGCCATATGTCCCTAATAATGTTAAAAATTGGCAAGTGTTTAATGATGATGCCCAGGTTAAATGGTTTCTGCAGAACCAAGGTGAGTTTGCTAACCAAAATATAGATTGGGAGCCAATGGTGTGTTTTGCTGAAGGAAAGGAAACTTTATTTGGAAAAGACATCATCCAATTGAAGACAAACACAATTCCCAGAGGTTTGGTGGCACTCGAGTCAAAATTTGATAATGCTGATTATATTATTAAAAGAAGTATGTTAGTTTCAAGATATGTGGAAGAGCACGACCTGGGCACAAAGGAAAGACCACGTAAAATCTGGTTAGGAAGCAGTCTGAGAAAGGAAGAAAAGCAGTCCTATGTTCAATTGTTGAAAAAATATCAAGACTACCTAGCTTGGTCTTACTCTGAGTTGAAGGCATACAGGGAAGATTTGTTCCAACATGAAGTTCCTATTGAATCTAAGGCCAAGCCTTTTAGGTAAAAATAGAGGCCAATCAATCCACTCCTTTCTTTGAAATTGCAAGAAGAATTGAAGAATTTGAGGGATGGAGGGATCATTCAGCCCACAAGGTACTCTTCTTGCGTTGCAACTTTAGTATCTGTTAGAAAAAATAATGGTGATATAAGGATGTGCGTAGACTTCAGGAACTTGAATAAAGCATCATTAAAAGATAATTGCCCTCTGCCAAACATGGAGAATATGCTACAATTGGTAACTGGTTCTGAATTGTTATCCACTTTGGATGGTTTCTCTGGCTATAATCAAGTTGTTATGAAGGAGTCAGAAAGAATAAAGACTGCCTTTACCACTCCTTGGGGAACTTATGTCTATGTCAGGATGCCTTTTGTCTTAATGAATGCTGGAACAAATTTCCAAAGAGTAATGGATGTAGCATTTGCTGGTTACATTAATGATTTAATTGTTGTTTATCAAGATGATGTAATTGTGTTTTCCAGAAAAATAAATGATCACTTTCAACACTTGGAGATAATGTTGTTAAGGTGTAGAGAGTATGGCATATCATTGAATCCCAAGAAGTGCCATTTTGGAGTGCAAAAGGCAAAGCTTATTGGTCACATTGTATCAAAACAAGGGGTCATGATTGATCCTGTGAGAGTGGAAGCCATCAACAAGGTTCAAATTCTGAGAACTAAGAAGGGAGTTCAATCCTTCTTTGGACAAATAAAATTTATGAGAAGGTTTGTGTCTAACTTTGCTAAGCTAACCATCCTCATTACTAGCATGCTGAAAAAAGACCAAGTTATCAAATGGGAAGATGCTTCCATTCAAGCTTTCAGTGGGATCAAGGAAGAACTAAAGCATGCCCCTGTTTTGACAGCTCCAAATTATAATAAGCCCTTTCAAGTGTTTTCTTTTGCTTCAGAAAACACCATTGCATCTGTTTTGTTGCAGAAGGATGATGAAGGGGCTGGGAGACCAATTTCCTTTTTCAGTAAGGCATTGTAAGGAGCTGAGTTGAAGTACACCATCATGGAGAAGCAAGCATTTGCCTTGGTGAAAGAAACAAGGTTTACATACCCTACAACTTGATCTCTAATTTTTTTGCTTATGTTCCTCACACCATGGTGAAATACATCTTATCAGAGATGGAGGTCTCAAGGAAAATATACAGATGGGTGAACAAGTTGCAGGATTATGACATGTATATCCAAACCACAAAATTGGTAAGAGGTTTGGGCCTAGCTAAGCTTATGGCTGAGAGAAACTTGTAAACTATTGAGGTGAATTAAGTAGAAGCAGAAATGGTGGATGTCCTTGAAAATTTGGTAAGCTATGAATGGTACAAGGATATAATATTTTATCTCAGACATCTATGTTGCCCTAAATATTTGAGTAAAAATTAGAAAAGAGCTCATAGGTTAGCCTCTCAGAAATATGTCATTACTTATTTTGGGTTAGCTTGGAAGAATCTAGAGTGAGTGCTCTTAAAATGCATTGCTGAGGATGAAGCCCCAAAGGTAATTGCTGATCTCCATGGAGGAATTTGTGGAGGACATTTTTCTGGAAGAGTTAAATCACATAAAATCTTGAGGGCTAGTTATTGGTGGCAAACTCTCTTCAAGGATACAAATCTATTGGTTAGGAAATGTGAAAGTTGGCAGCATTTTTCTGGAAGAATGAAAGCTTTAGGATCCCTTCATTTACAGCCTGTGTCAGTTAAATCCCCATTTAAGAAATGGGGAATGAATTTCATTGGAAAAATTTATGATCCTTCCAGTGTTGGTCATAAATGGATTCTTGTAGCCGCTGATTATTTCACTAAGTGGGTGGAAGCAATCCCCACCAAGAAAGAAACACACCAAGTTATCATGGACTTCATGCTAACTCAAATCATATGTAGATTTGGAGTGCTAGTTAAGATTGTTGCTGATAATGCCATGAGTTTCAGAGCCAAACCTTTTGGTGGCAATGTGCAAAGAGTATGGAATCAATTTGACATATGCTTCTAACTACAATCCCCAAGGAAATAGAAAAGTTAACAATAAAAACTTGTTGAAGATCATTAGAAGAACCTTGGAGCTAAACAAAAAGAAGTGGGGTGAGAAACTAAAGTTTTTTGTTTGGGGTGACAGAATCAATGTCAAAATAGCTACTGGTAAGAGCCCATTTGAGTTGGTATATGGAACTCAAGCTTTGCTGCCCCTTCATTTGTAGTTGTCTTCATTTCAGTTTGTTCAACAAATTGAAGATCAAGAACTTAGTCCATATGATGCTTGAATCAATCAGATTATTGAGTTCGATGAAGAAATAAGGGCATCCCATTAGTGGCATGTGAATTTTAGAGAAAAGTTGAAGAAGTTATTTGACAAGAAGGTGACTCCAAGATATTTCAGCATTGGGGATCTTATGCTATTATGCGATAATAGGCATGAAGATAAGGGCAAGCATGGTAAATTTGATGTATTGTGGATGGGCCCTTATTCAATTGACATTCGAATTGGTGAAAATACCTTATTCCTAAAATAATTAGATGGGGAACTGCTTGAATTTTCGGTTAATGGTAGGCATTTGAAACATTTCCTTGATTGATTTCTCAGAATCAAGGTGTACTACATTGTATAGTGTATAGTTATTCGTTTTCATTCTACTTTTGTTTTTTTGTTCCTTCTGGTCCTTGGTGACCTGGTCATGCTGGTTTCTCAGTTCATTTTTTGGAGGGTGGTTATGGTTTGTTTGCTTTGCAAGATTATTATTTGACTCAGTTGCCCAATGGTTTGTTTTTGGCACTTGGTCTACTATTTGTTCTTATGGCACTTATAGGGAGTACTCATCCTCGAGTCAGAGCCAATGTTGGTACTCAATTTGGTCTCGCCCCGTTTGTCCTTAAATTTTTTCAGTTTGCAGGCTCTTTCGTTTTCTCTATCTCCCCGTATTGATGCATAAAAAATATTTCCTCCATTTGGTTGCCATGATCAGTCCCTTCCTTGGTTAAGGATCACTTAAAATTCCAGAATTTGATTTTCGTTCCTCTGTCTGTGTGAAAGATCTATAAATTGGGCATAAAACTCAGGTTTTCCCCTTCCTTCCATTTTCCACAGTCATTTTTTGTTGTCCCTATCATTTTTATCCCAAACATCTGTGGAAACGTGATTAGATGAAGCTTGGAGGATCATATTTGGCCCGTATAACATTTCTAAATTATCTTTCCTTGAAGAAGGATTCATTTTTGGGTGCAAATGGTGATTTTCCTATATTTTACGGTTTGACGAGTGTATTTTTCCCAGTCAAATTCATATCTCAGCATCTATGGAAATGTGGCCCTTTCTAGTTAGATGTTGCTTGGTGGAGCACTTTGAAAAACTAAGGTTTGCTTCAGACTCAAAACTTTTCCACATGGAGGGCCGGCGCTCATATGCGAATTCACCTTTTGGTTTGGCCTTCAAGTTGTGCTGGGGAGACACGTGGAGGTTTCGATTGCCTTTTCCATACTTAGAAAAAAATATTCATGCTACCGGTACAATTTTTATGGACCATGGAAATGTGGAGGGCAGGTGCTCATTTGAGGATCCTCCTCAGGGTCCCACCTTAACAATTGTGACAGGGAGACGTGTGGAGGATTCCACCGTTTCTACTCTATACTTAAACTTTTCAAAATAATTTTCTAAGGCCTGGGACACGTGGTGAGCCCACGCTCATTCAGGGTCTCCACTCTTGGGAACCATCTCGAAGTTATGGCATGAAGACACGTGGAAGCTTCCGCCATGTCTTCCCATACTTAGACTTTTCAAGCAACTTTCTAAAGGCCTAGGACACGTGGAGGGACCACGCCTGTTTGGGGACCAGTTCCTAAAGTTTATTTTCAAGAAGCGCCAGGAGGACACTTGGAGGTTTCTGCTCACTCTACCCTTGCTTGGACTTTTCAACGGCCAAGGAAAACTGTCATGGATCCTGGACACATGGCACCTTCCATTAATCCTTCAACATTTTTAACAATTCTGGCAGACTGAGACACGTGGTGAGCCCATGCTTGTTTAGGGTCTCTATTTTTTAGGACCATACCAAAGGTGCGCCAAGGTGACATGTGAAGGATTCCGCTGACTCCTTTTTTACTGAGACTTTTTCATAGGCCAAAAGGTGTTTTTATTGGGCCTAGGGCACATGGAAGGCCCACGCTTATTTGGAAACTTTCCCCTATACTTATCCTTTGCATTTGTGCCAAGGAAACATGTGGAAGGCTATGAAATAAAGTGGAGGGGCAAAATTAATGGTTGTTGTGCATTGCATCTATTTTTCTGCCTTTTTTCTCCAAGAATCCTAGAGATATGAATACACACTATTTTTTCATCATTTTTGATGAAATTCCTTGTCGTTTTTATCTACAAAGTGTCATTGAATGGATTAAGAACTTAATTTGTGAGTACAAGATTGTTAAGGTCGATAATTTGAAGTTGGAATTGCTCGGGCACTTGCAAAAATGTGAATCACCAGAGAAGGTGGATGTGGGGAATAATTGTAGATGAAATAGAGGGAGAATAATGAAATGATGGAGGTTATAGGCGTAAAATATGAAAAAGGTGTTGCCTCGAGGGAAAAAAGGATTACTTGCCAGATCTAGCTATGTAGAGCCTCCAGAAAATGATTAAAAAGGGGATTTCTCACATGGAAGAATTAGAATGATTAGAAGTATTCCCAAAACGTTGTGGCATGGCATCCTAGTCATTAGTCAAAGGCCTTAGAAACGTGATCAGTTCATAATTGGTCCACCTGGCAGCTTTTAGATGTAAATTTGTTAAATATTTCTTTATGAGGCAAATCGGTAACAAGAAAAGGTACCTCAAATATTATTCTCTTTTGGGGGGAAAATTGAGTGAGTAAAATGTATAAATGCAATGAGAATACTCTTGCAAAGGGTTAGGGGTTGAATTCTAAAGAGAAATTTTGAGAAATCCATCTTCTTGAGAGACCAATATGATATAACATGTTAATTCCTTCTGTGTTAGATTTTCTATCTTATCAAGTTGGTTGCAGATGTATAGCCATTGACAAGCACTGAGATTTCTCTTGAAGCTTTTCCTTGTTGATGAATCTAAGCAATTTTGAAATTAATTTGTGCTCAATCTCTAGCAATTTGTGTCTACTTTGTTTCCGAATGTCTGCAAATAGTTTCTTTCATTCCTATCACAATATTACATTGAAACATTTGTGAAATCACATAGGATCTCGTCCCTTTAACAATTTAGTGGCATTTGCAATTGGATTTGAGGAAGAGCCTTCATCGTGTCATGAGATAAAATAATTTAAAACCACTCCATTGTCATTTGTTGATAAATATTGTCTGTAAGTCTTTGGGTGTACCTTACCCGTGATTGATCAGAGGTTTTGGTGTTTAATTGAGTCTTATAACTCAATACTTCATGCTATATTCTCAAATACTATGTCAAAACGTGTTGATTTGGGCCTCCACTGAACCACACCTTTTGGTTGAAGGAATGTCTTAACTATTCTGAAGCTTTTTGTTGTTGAGTTGTCCATTGTTGTGAAGTTTCTCAGAGATCTGGTATAATAAAAATTTTCCTGCTTAATCTCCCACAAAAATCATTCAAAAACCATGAATCCATCCTAAACTACCCCTGTTTTCCTTGTATATCTACAAAGGAACAAAATCTATTTATTAAAATATGCAGAAGAATCAGAACTTTTTAATGTCTTCAATAACCTTAGCCTTGTGTTGAAAGGATCTCCATCTTTTAGAAGTGATAACTCTTAATAGTTAAATTATGGAGTATTGACTGTATTTTCCAAAGGTTTTCTTCATAAAATTTGTGCAAAAGAAGGATATCCCCATCTCCTTCATCAAACAGAGGTTACACTAAGGGTTCTCTCACCCTGGTCGAAAGGCATGGCCTAAATTAGTGAGGATAGGTCAAATCCTCTTGAAGTTGCTATCCATCTCTCCACAAATCTGAGTGAAAAAGGGCTAGTTAGATCTCATCCCCATTTACAAAATGACACACATTATGATATATTAATCTCTAAGCTCTGTGCCAAATCTATGATGATGCTCATCTTGAAAGGGAGAACAAATTTGGATACCAACAGAACCCCCCCTTTGTCAACGCAAACCGGTTTTTTAGTGGGGACCACCATAATTTTATTAAATTAATATTTTTATTTAAATATTTTAATAATAATAATAATTATTATTAATATATTTTATTTAAATATTCATTTAATTAAATAAGATAATTAATTCAAACTAGGCATTAATGGCACATGATGGAGGGTTAAGTAGTTCAAGTAACTTTGTAATAAATGTTGACAATCATCTACCTTCTATTTAGGAAGGAATTTATTACTTCTCACGTCTTTTCTCACAGAATTATTCTATAAATTTTAGTTAGAAGCTCATTCCAAGGGGTTGGACAAGTGATACATCTAAGACAAGTGCATATTTTTCAAACAATCCTCCTTTTGCAAGTTGTTCTTGTATGTTGAGGGAAATTTCAAGTCTCCTTTCAAGACTGTAATGGAAACCAATGCCTATTCTGATTATAATGATGCATTGTGCATGTTGTTGAAGTAATAAAAGTGTGTGTTTTGTGACTACTCTTGGTCCTTTCATCCTTCTATACTTCTTTGTGACTTTCTCATGCTTGCAAGTACACTGTGCAATTTCATGTTTCTATTGCAGGTTCTTGGAGTTCTGTGCTTATCAAGTGGTGGAGTATTGCATGCAGTTGAGTTGTGTTGCTTTCTCACCCTTATCGAGCTCATCCTTCTTCACTTGAATATTGATCGATTGTTTTGTCTAATTGAGTTTAACAAAGGATACACATGCTTCCTAGTCTATGGTATTCAGTAATTCTCTCTAAGTTAAAGTAGGCGAAGTTGACTTATGGTGCATAACATGTTCTTCAAATCAACCCTTTGTAAGTCTATCAACACCATTTATTTGGTGCATCACCATCCCTATTATAGTTTTATTTCCTATAAATATCTTTCCCTAAAACCCATGAAAATGTTAGCATAGGTCTAGATAACCATTTTATTTCACTAGGATTAAAACTTCACTTATGTTTAAGAGAAATAAGTTGGCCTTCTCTGGAGGTTCACCTCAAGCCTAAGTTGCACAGCTTGAGATATTATCCCATGTTACCAAATCACACCGAATGTCCTGTTCACATTCTGGCCATTCAAAGGGTGCAGCGATTTGGCGATAACAAGGCACTTGATCCATATTTAAACTTGTGAATGTATTTGAGGATCATTTTTTATACAACCAGACCTTTGTATTTGTTTGATTCCTTTCCTTGAATGTTAGCATGAAGATATTTGTTCTCTTGGCTCTTGGAGCTATGTTTTCTGATATAATTTCTTTGTAATAAAGCCCATCATATAATCTTCTCTGTAAACTTTGTAATATGTATCTGTGAGTTTAGGCTGAAATAACTTTCCAAAAATTGTACTTCTTTTGTCTCCATTCTACCAAAGGTATAATAAATTTTCTTTCGTGAATTTTTGCTTCGAAACTGTAGATGGGGGAAACATGTGTTTCTTTTGATACTGAACTTCATTTGTCTGAAAATCACTTTCTTGATTCAATCTAAATGAAAACTTTGGGATTTTGCATTAAATTCGATGATTATTTTAGTGACTATGGCTTTCTGATATATCATGAGCTGTAGCTTTAATTTTAAAATCTCACTTCTAGGTGATGAAAATTGTACTTAATACTTTGACTATGTCGTGATTCCTGTGAGAGGCTTGAAAGCATTCCATTTTGTTTTCTTGAACATGACTTTACCTTAACCATTTTACTTTAAGCCTATGCTTTGAGATGTAAGTCCTTAATATTCTTGCATCTGAATCAATTCTCTGACGTGAAGAAGCTCCAATCATGTTGTTCTGTTTTGCATATTTGATATGTTTTATAACACTTTGTTTGTCTCTAATCAATTGCATTCTTAATTTTGGCATATTTGAGCTTCTTTTACAAGCTTGTAGTGATGCGTATAGGTGTACTAAAGAAGTTTGAAATCTCTATCTTATGTACCTATTATCTTGAATACTTGTAGCTTTTGAATCAATATGTAATTTATCATATGTATTCTCCTTGGTTATGATTCCTTAGTTGAAGACCTTGAAGTACCTTCTTTTGAATACAATTTTCTTTAAGGGTTGGAACTTTGAGCTGCTTGTTATGCTTATTGATGGAAAAGAGCTCTGATACTCTTACATATATATTTTTAACATGAAATAGTCTCCTCAATCTTAATGTTTTTCATATTCTCTTTTGAAGAGTTGAAACCTATTCAAATTGAAGTCTTTTGGGAAACTGTACTTTCATGATAACTGCCATTGAAGTTATTCTGAATATGATGTATTTTCTTCATATCTATAGCTTTCCATTACTAGCAGGTCATTATGACCTTATCTGTATGCAAATAACTTTTGGACCTCCTTTATGTATATAAAATATGATGTAAATTTTTTGTAACTTGATGAAGTACCATTATTTCTTCTCCTTCCAATAGTTGTAATGTATCATTTTGCTATACAAACGGATGCCATATGACATAAAGTTGAGCTCATTGGAAACCTATTAATTTTATCTTTTGATATGAATGTTTCTAAGTATGCAAACACAATAGTTAGTGTTTCTTTATTTCTTCTTACTTGTATTTGCACATTTAGACAAAATAGTTAGAAAATATTAGGCTTTTTTACCTTTGTTGTATTACATAGTAAATTTCATTTCTCTCCTTTCTGCCTGTCATGATTAATGTTAATTCCATGAGCTTCTGTAAAATACTACTTGTATTTCTATATAAGCTTTGATGTACCTTATGCCTCTTGATCTTAGGAGATTGATTTTCTTGAAGGTAATAGCATAGGCATGCAAATTTAACCCTAAGCTCAAAAAAGACAGTTTTCTTGTTACTCTTTCAGGTACACTATTATAGTGGAATGATGTAGAGAAGATGAAGATAAAGAAACTGAAGATGGAACAATAAATACCAAAAGGAAACCTCAAGGCAATGATGGGTTCCTCCTAAATTTCTTCGCTTTTAGATTTATGCAAATGTATCTCTTATTTCAGTAGTTATAAGTTACAACCCACGGATTTTGTGGGAAACATTAAATTTATTCATAAATAAATGAAATTAATTTCTCTAACTGAGTTGTATACTTCTTTCTGCATTAAATTTCTATGATATGTGTTGATTTTATAACTAAATAAACAACTCCGTCACATGATTAATAGTATTTAAACATGAAAAAATAACGAGATTTGATGTACCTGTAACTTAATAATGAACTCCTTTTTATGTAAACTATAACCTTGTTTGTTGTTATCTAGTTTAACTTCTCACCTAAATTGTGATACCCACCTTCTTCAAGGTAATGAATTGGTCCTTATGGTATTTTATTTTTCCTTGCTGAAGATGAACATGGAATGATAGTCTATGTGAGGTGTTACATTCAACAAGAGAACACAGAGCTGCAAGTTGCATGTTGTTAATTAATGAATGTAACTTAAACATAGTAAAACTGTATAACGTTTCCCCTAGTTAGGTTCATTCATCAATGCCTTCCATTGTAAACAAAGTTTCATGTTGCCCATTTTTGCATGAGTGAAAAAATTGTCAACATTTCTGGCGATTCTATCATGAAAGATACCTGCTAGCTTCAAGACCACTGCATTGCTCTTGTTAATTGGGTATGGAATTGAAGCATATAACCAAAATCTATCTTTTTCGAAAAAATGACCCTTTTGAAAAGCTAACTAAATATGGGAAAGGATCTCGTAAACCAAATCACATGCAAGAATGCACTTATTGAATTTAAAAACATTGCAATGTGCATGAACTGCACTTATTGAAAGGGAAATCCTACAGTAACCAGACACTATAGGATTTTCAATAACAATGTTTAAGAAACATACCATTCACAGGAATGAGAAGTTATTCTTCCTTCATCCTTGAAAGTAGAAATGCATTGTGCTCTTTGCACACTGAAATCATAAAAGGACCACTCCAGATTGCATCAAACTTCATGTGGTTTCATGGATTTACTAGATCAGTATCCCATTTCAATAGAATGTCTCCTTCATTAGAGACTCTCAACTTAACCTTTTTATCAAACGTTCTTTTGATCTGTCTCTGATTTTTCTCCATGTTTAGATGAGCTTGATCTCTTAGCTCTTGCAACTCCATCAATTTTGTATAACGAACCTATATTGGTTCATTCTCAAGTAATTCCATTTGATTTAGTAAATCTAATGTGGGAAACTTAACTGAGATGGGCATTCTTACCTCACATCCATAAACAAGCTTATATGGTGAATTTCCAACTAATCTCTGAGGAGTCACTCTGTAGCCCAAAGTGCTAAATTTAACATCAAATACCAAGCTCTTTGGTTGTCTTTGAGTGTTCTTATGATAATCTTCAAAAGATTTTTGTTAGTACTTTTAGCTAATTCATTACCTTGTGGGTAATAATTACATGAAGTACTCAAATAAATAACATGCTTAACATCCCAATCTATTACCTTTGCACCAAGAAATGCTAAGGCATTATCTGAAATGATAGTTGTTAGAACACAAAATCTACAAATTATACATTCGTAAAATGACCAGATTGAAGTATCATTAGCTTCATTCAAAGCTACTACTTCAGTCCAACGTGTGAAATAATATGTGGCACTCAAGATCCACCGGTGTCCTTCTGATCAAGGTTGATTTATCATTCCAATGAAGTCAAGACCCCACAACATGAATGGCTGATCCACTGAAATAGGCTCCAGGGGCAGCAAAGCTAAATATTCTTTACCAAAAAAGAATGCACACTTCTTACACTTTGTGATCCATTCGAAGAAGTCCTTGAATATGCTAGCCCAATAGTAACCGCTGTTTTTAATTTTTAAGGCTATAATGCATGCTAAAAAGTGGCCTCCTGCAAGTCCTTCATGAAACTTGGATAATAGTTGTTGCACGCTATCATAATCAATACATTGCATAAAAATTCCATTTATATCCCTTTTGAACAGAACACCATCAATGAAAACATAAGGTACATCTTGGAATCTGAAATATCTTGATTTATTCTAGTCCATACCTTTTGGATACTTACCATGCTACAAGTAATTAATCAAATCAGTCATACATCTTGATTCCTGAACTTCTTGCTTGAGTTTTGGTTGTTGATTTTCAGGTTGTAAAAAGATTTCTGACTGCTGATACATGATTTAAATATGTTGTAATGAATTTTCTGATTCTACATCCTGATGTTTTTCTATATCATTAATCATATGTTCACACAATCCTTTACCTCGAACTATTTTTGTAACATGGATTTCAACATCATACTCCATAACCTTTGTAATCCATCCTACTCTCTTCTCATTAAATTATTTTTTCAACAAGAACGCTTCAACACTTGGATGAGATACTAGGACATGTATCTTATTATTGGAAAGCATGTACTTGAAATTATTTAACCCTCTAACTATAACAAGTATTTCTTTTTTAAGAAAAGTGTATCTTCTCTCGTAGTCATGTAAGCTCTGACTAAAGAAAGTAATTGGCTGCTCAATATTTTCATCATTAACTTGAGTTAATATGGCTTAAATGGTTCCAGATCCTACAAGTGCATACATCATGAAATCCTTATCAAAATTTTGATTTTCCAGAGTAGGAGCTTGTGAAATAGTTCTCTTCATAGCTTTGAATCATTTTCTTCCTTAGTTGGTCTAAGATAAAGTTTTATCCTCCTTTTACATGGTTGTTAATGGCTTGAATAATGCTAAATAATCTAGAACACATCTTCTGACAAAGTATATTTTCCCAAGAAAACTTGTAGTGATTACTTATGATGAGGAAATGATGGATATGAAATTACTATTGGTGTAAAATCACAGCACCCCCGAATGGCCTAGTTTTTTGTGGGGCATTCGATGTGATCTGCATAACATTGGACCATCTCTCAAGTTGTGGGGCTTGCAAACTTGAGATGGACCTCCAAAGAAAGATGGTTCTTGTTCCTAAACTACCTACCACAATCTACTCTAATGTAGGAAAAACTAATCTATCCTAATCTAACCATTCCAAGGAACCACAGAGAAAGAGAGAGTGAAAGATATCCTACACTAAAGCGGTGATACACCAGAGAAGGAAAGACGCGAGATACTTTGTTGAGGGAGGATGAAACAGGGGAGAGAGGAGATGAGGGAGTCTAGACAGAAGTGACACAAACCCCATATCCCAATCCACCATCAAAACTCCATGAAACACAACACCCTACACCTCTAAATGTGAAATACATGCACAAAAAACAGATCTAAAAGGGAGAGGAACAGAGAAACAATAAAACATGAGAAAGGGTTTAAGAACACCACAAAAACATGACTTTATTGCTCTAGAGGGTGCAAAAACCATTACATTTATGCTCAGAGGCATAAATCCACTTTCTAGGCATAGGAGAAGGCTTACAACTCAAATGGAGTTGGGAAACCAAAATGACAGAGTTTCCCCACACCCAAAATATCTCCCCTTCTCAAATGAGAAGTGTTTACAATATATAGAAGGTGAAAACTAGAGAGAAAGAAGAGAAATAAATTTTACCCTGAAAGCTCAACCACAAACCATTAATGCCCTATAAATCTACCTTCAATCTATCAAATATGGTTCCCCATGTCTGTTTGGCATGTTGGAGAAGGAAGAATGGCGGATCAAATAAAATATGGGTAGTTGAAGCAATCAGATCATACATTAATGGCATGAAATACATTTTCCTCTTTTCACCCACCAAATCCTAATGAAAATAATAATTTATGCTTCCATGGCATAGAGGAGGTCAAGACCTTTCCAATGGTACCAAATTTGTTGAATTTAAAGCACTAGATCGAGAGATATGCCAATTTGAATCAAATTCGTACAAAATGGCAAAAAACCAGTTTTGTAAAATGGATCCGTAGGCCCGAAATTCACTTTGGCACCTTTTGTGAATAATTTTTTTTTTATAAAAGACCTCCCGTAGCCCCACAAGACGGAAATCCACTTTAGCCAAAAAGCTCCGCAGGCCCAAATTTGAAATTGCACTTTTTGCACAAAAATTACAAAAGTGCAAAAGCTCCCCACAAGCTTGCAAGCCTGTAACTTCACATTTTGCATTTGATGAAAAAATCTCTTTGGGGTCGCCAGCCCGTGCTTGCAAACTGCACCATTTGCAAAAGTTGCAAAATTTCCAAAGTTTCCTTGATGGCCCGCTTCCCCGTAGTTGACAAAGGCTTGACACATGGATTCTTTGGGCTTACTTTTATACTTTACACCTTTTCAAAACAAAATATGAAAATTCCAAAGTTCCTCGGATGACCCGCCTTCCCTCTTTGATTTGAAACATGGTCATGTGTCCCTTTGCAGTCCTTAGGCATTTTTTCTTTATTTATTTGGAGCAAAGATCCTCTGCGGGCTCGCGGGCGCGCAATTGTAAATTGTGATTTTTTATAAAAAGCATAAAGTGCCAAGATATCTCCCCATCCCCACTTGTCCTCAATCTTCCCCTTTGGTGAAAATTCTTCCCCGAGCTCGCCGGCCCGCTTTTGGAAAAAAATCCTTACAAGGTCTGTCGGCCCATAACTTGCAAAATATGAGGAGTTAGAAGGACTTATTTATATTTCTGGAAAGGGGAAGAAATTTTCTATCCAATGGAAATGCTTTCAAGAATCCTTAAGTAAATAAAATATGTAAAAAAATATATTGAAGAAAAAAAGGGGGGTAGTTGACTAAAAATAAATATGAGCTTATTTTGGACAACAATTTGGTGACTCATGGGGATCACCTACCTACTAGGTGAAATGATCAGTTTCCTTGAAGTATCCATTGGGCATGGAGTTGTGAATGATAGCCTGATACTAATCTTTAACTCTAAAATGTTATCTCAAGCCACTTGGAACACCATTGAAACTGAGGCTGATCTCACCAAATGCCATTTTCAATGCATTGTGCATGAGAAACAAAACACCACAATAGACTATGTACAAAATGGGAAATCATAAACAACCCAAGTGGGATATGCAGAGTGTGCACAAGCACTTATTATAATTAAATAAAACCTACCTACCGTAATCTAACCAGAGAGATGGGAAATTTCAAACAAAACTTGCTATTGGTGATGGGAAATAATTGCCCTTCCGTATAATTGGGAGCAATGCAAATGATTTAGCATTGAATATAAATGAGATTAGGAGTGGAAGGCTAACTACAAATTGTTTATTCACTCCCTCCATCAAGGTATCAATTGGAAACAAAACAAATACCTCTTCAGTTTGTTGCTCACTTGGTTCCAAGAGGTATTGTTGTTGATCCTCGGAACTTTGAGGCTCTCCCTCATGCTTAGAAGAAATCATGACTAGTTATGGCTTCTCCCTTGGCTCCAATGAAGCCAAGTATCTGATTGGGCAAGGTCTAGTCCTGAGAATTTTCCCACTGCTATGATATTTAACTCCAAAAATGGAGTCTTCTTGCAGATCTTTCTAAATAGATGGTGTGAGAGGGATGATGACATCCTCTTGCTCTTTCCCTTTCTTCTTTTGTGAAGAAAATGGAAGATTTGGAACTTATAACCTTGGCTCCATAAGGTTGTTGTGAAATGTAGGTTATTGTCCTTGAATTCTCTCCTTTATGGTAGCAGGCTCATGTGCTTGGAAGGTGAATAATGGAGGAGAAAATGATATGATCTCCATGGGATCCTGTCCATCAAAGCAATCCTCCAAGCCAGACAGATAATCTGCCTCCTTGCTATCTTGCTGCATGTGCTCAACCTCTTCCATGGTGTCCTCCTGATCTGAAACTTGTTCACCGTGGTTCCCCTCATCTCCAAACATGAATTTTTAAAGCTCAAACTCTTCTTCAACATTAGAGTTTGAAGGGGATGAAGTGGGAGGAAGAACATAAGGTTCTTATGTGGCCTTCTTTGTACTTGAAGCCTCTTTAACTATATGGTTCTCCTCCATCTGCTCCTCTTTAACTGGACTTAGAGTTGGTTGTTCTTCTTCCTTGATGACTGATTGTGCAGCTTGGATTATATAAGCATCCTCTTTAGAAAAAGTTCCATTATGGACACTACATTCAGAGTAAACAGATTGTTGATCTTCTCCTTCTTGCTCTTGTTCTTCTTCTGATGCAAATGCAACCTTAGCCACCACTAGATCTTCAACCTTGACCTCCTATTTTGGCTTAACCGTCAAGGGGATCTTTGTAATCCTAAATCTGGTAGCCCAACTCTTCATATTTTCTATCCTTTCTTATCTATTGGGTTCCTCTTTTCTTTGTTGTTCTCCTTGACTGGATTCTTGAGTCTCTTCCCAACATGGACTTGGGAAAATAGGGGGAGTGGGAGGTTGGGATTCAACCAATTTTGCTATTGTTTTTGGTGGATAGGGAAGTGGAATTTCTTGTTTGTTTGGAGGGAGTGAATTCTTGGAAGGGAAAAGGGAAGAGGAATTGAGATGAGATGGAATATTAAAAGATGGAGAAGGGAAATCAACTTTTTGGGAAACATACGAGTGAGGGGCTTGACTCTTGACCACTGCTGAAATGATAAAGTTTGAGAATGGAGAAAAGAAAAGCATAAGGAGGTTGTGATTGACTTACCCATTTACAAGGTTGTCTCGCACTGTACCCATATGTCTCAATATTGTCAATCCACTGTGTAAGTTGAGGAAGTATTTAAACCATGAAGTTAACCTTCTCCTGAGGACTATAATGTCTTGGCATAGGGTTGGCCCATGGACAAGGTGCCCTATAGAAAATTTTGAACACTTTTATCTAAGTTGTGGCCCTTGATTGTACCATGTGAGCCTCCATTATCATATTTTCCATGTACAAATTAGCTTCTTCGGGTGTGGAACTACCTCGAAAATCTATATATCCATGCTCTGTAACAACTGTATAGTTTGGAAAATGACTAAACTGATTTGAATCTAGCTCACCTGGATATCCATAGCACTGATTTTCATTGTGAAACCTTTCTGGGAGGTGTGTTGAAGTAACTCTAGAGATGGATCGGAATAGCACTACTACTGTAAGTGTGAATTGAAAGATGGAAATGAAGTCATGATTGCACAACTTCATGGAATGGAAGAAAATGAGAGATATGGAAAGGAAGATAAATGAAGATGGGTGGAAATGGATGGAAGGAAAGTTTGCAACTCAGAGGATGGGTTGCTGACTAGATGGAGTCAGCAAATGTGTTTTGCATGTGCCTCAAAAGGTTGTATCTCACCAAGAACACATCAACTTGATGAAATGAAGTGGTAAGGTGCTTCAGACCTATCCCACGGGGTATGCCAAAACTCTTAGTGCAAAATCACAACACACCTGAATGACCTCGGATCTGAGTTAGGAATTTGGTGTGATCTACACAAAATCAGACCATCTCTCAAGTTGTGGGACTTACAAACCAGAGATGGACTAGAGAAAAAATTTTCTTGTTCCTAAACTACCTGCCACAAGCTACTCTAGTGCAGGAAAAACTAATCTATCCTAATCTAACCATTCCAAGGAGATAGGGAGAGAAAAAGAGAGAGTGAAAGAGATCCTACACTAAGCGATGATACACCAGAAAAGGAAGTGACGTCAGATACTCTGTTGAGGGAGGATGAAACAGGGGAAAAGAGGAGATGAGTGCAGGTCAGATAGAATTAACACAGACTCCAAGATCTTAATCCACCATCAAAACTCCATGAAACACAACATTCTACACTTGTAAATGTGAGATACATGCACAAAAAGTAGATCTGAAAGGGAGAGGCATGGAGAAACAATAAAACGAGAGAGTAGTTAGAAGAACACCACAAAAATATGAGTTCATCGCTCTAGAAGGTGCACAGACCATTACATTTCTGCTCAGGGGTATAAAATCTGCTTACTAGGCATAGGAGAGGGATTACAGCTCAAATGGAGTCAGGAAATGATTTTTGTAGAGTTTCCCCACACCCAGAATGTCTCTCCTTCTCAAATGAGAAGTGTTTACAATATATAGAATAATGAAAAACAAAGAGAAAAAGGAGAAACTTGATTTTGCACTTAAAGCTCAACCACCAACCATTAATGCCCTGTAAATCCACCTACAATATTTCAATTCTTGTTCCCCATGTCTTTTTGGCATGTTGGAGAAGGAAATATGGAAAATCTATATCAGATCTAGGTAGTTGAAGCAATCGGATCATACATTAATGTCATGAAATAATTTTTCATATTTTCACCCACCAAAGATTTTTGAAAATAATACTTTACACATCCATAGTGTAGAGGAGGTCGAGACCTTTCCAATGGTACAAAATTTGTTGAATTTCGAGCACTGGATCGAAAGATATGCCGATTTGAATATTTGAATCGAATTCGTACAAAAATGGCAATAAACCAGTTTTGTAAAACGGATCCGTGGGCCCAAAATTCACTTTGGCACCTTTTGTGAATAAACGCAAATTTATAAAAGACCTCCTGCAGCCTCGCCGGCCCAAAATCCACTTTAGCCAAAAAGCTCCATGGGCCCAAATTTGAAATTGCGCTTTTTGCACAAAAATTACAAAAGTGCAAAAGTTCCCTGTAGGCCCACAAGCCCACAACTTCACCTTTTGCATTTGATGAACAAACCTCCTCGAGCTCATGGGCCCGTGCTTTCAAACTCCACCATTTTCAAAAGTTGCAAAATTTCCAAAGTTTCCCCAATGGCCCGCTTTCCCATAGCTGACAAAGGCTTGACACACGGCTTCTTTGGGGATCAGCGGAGGTGTGGATTACTTTTATACTTTATGCCTTTTCAAATCAAAAGCCAAAAAATCCAAAGTTCCTTCGACGACCCGTCTTACCACTTTGACTTGAAACATGGCCATGTGTCCCTTTGTGGGCCTTAGGCATTTTTTCTTTATTTATTTGGCGCAAAGATCCTCCGCGGGCTCATAGGCCCACAATTGCAAACTACACTTTTTAGCAAAAAGTGGAAAGTGCCAAAATATCTCCCCAGCCCCGCTGGTCCGCAATCTTCCCCTTTGGTGAAAAGTCTTCCCCAGGCTCGCCATCCTGCTTTTGGCAAAAAATCCTTCAAAGGCCCATTGATCCATACCTTCCAAAATATGAGGAGTTGGAAGGAATTCTTTATATTTCTGGAAATGGGAAGAAATTTCCTATTTTATTGAAGCACTTGAAATATGTAAAAAATAAGATTGAAGCATAAAATAGGGGAAAAAGGGGGTAGTTGACTAAAAATAAGTATGAGATTATTTTTGAAAAAAATTACTGTTATCCAATTCTTCCCCTCAGGAAAAGTTTGATCAAACATGACCTTCCACACTAGAGAAATGAATAAGGATAACTCGATAATTCAAAATCGAGCCTAGAGCGAGTTGACTCAAAGATAGTAGAGTAGGATCGCTGATGATGCTAAGTGTCGTCACGTCGCATTCCCAGGACCCTAGAAGGCAGCAAAAATCTTAAGAATGTGCGGGGCTTCCACGTGGATCTTGCATAGATAGACTCCAAACCCAAGGTAGTGTTCACTCGAGGCCTGAATCAACTAAGTATAAAAAAGGCTAGTGGAAGCCTCCACATGTCTCGTCGGTGCAATTTTGGTATGATGCTTAAAAGAAAGATTTCCAAATGAGAGCATGCTCTCCACGTGGTCAGATCCCTAGAAAGTTACACTGGCCATTGAAAAGTCTAAACATGGAAAGAGTCAGCGGAAGTCTGCACGTGCCTCATTAGTGCAACTTCAAAGGTAAAATCTAAAGGCAGGTCCCCAAACGAGTGGAATCCTCCACATGCCTCATCAACACAACTTCAAAGGTAAAATCCAAAGGTAGGTCCCCAAACGATCATAGGCTCTCCACGTGGTCAGAGCTCGAGAAAGTTTCACCAGCCGTTGAAAAGTCTAAGCATGGGAAGAGCTAGCGGAAAAATCCATGTGCCTCATCAGCGCAACTTCAAAGGTAAAATCCAAAGGCAGGTCCCCAAATGAGTACAGACCCTCCATGTGTCTAGGGTCTAACAATGAAGGATGAATCATAAAGCCCACCAAGAATTTTAAATGCTTAGATCTTTTAAAATATTGTGAGAGCCCGCATGGAACGCTTGACCCTAACCTTTAGATGATCATAACTTTAGACTGGAAGCTCAGATTTGAGCAAGAGAGGACTTTTTGGAAATCTCTCAATGTCTACTACTCAACTATGACTAGATATATTTAAATTAGTGGGACTAAGTTCTTAAAAAATGGAAAATACAGTCTGCCATTTTTGGGGTTATGAGGCTTCTCACCTACATCCTTAATGAAGTATGGGCTTACTTTCTTTCCCAACAAGGTATAACACATGGAGGCATAGGTTTTTGTAGTGGAACCCATTATTGTTATAGGACAATTCAATGCTCTTTTTGGGTGGTTGAGGCAGGTTTTGATTTCTTCTCTACTTTATCCCTCATTTTCTTCCTATATATTGTAAGGAGGGGCATTTTTTCAAAAGGTTGGTGTTAGTGCAAAATCACAACACCCCTAAATGAATCATCAGATCTTCTTTTCTAGGGTAGAGTCATTTGGTGTGATCCACATGACATTGGGTTTTATCCAAAGT
This sequence comes from Taxus chinensis, assembly GCA_019776745.2. Classification (NCBI taxonomy): domain Eukaryota; kingdom Viridiplantae; phylum Streptophyta; class Pinopsida; order Cupressales; family Taxaceae; genus Taxus; species Taxus chinensis. The sequence goes on from CM034151.1 coordinate 183,158,004, forward strand.
GTGGGACTTAGAAAATGAGAAAAATCTCCAGATTAAAGGTTGGTTCTTATTCCTATGTTTAGGTGCATGTGTGAAAAATTGCAGAGGGCCTATTCCTAATCGTAATCTAAGCTTTACCAAGGAGATGGTGATAAAAGGAATGCAGGAAATCAAACTAAGCTATAAGTTTATGTACCAAAGGAATGATGAACATTTTTTTTGCTAATAGACATAAACCAACATAATACATACAATAACCAGACACAAATAACCATATCTATGATGAAAGACCAGATGGAATCAAAAGAGAGAAGAAAGGATCTGAAATCGATCACAGACATGTTTTGTTGTATGTTGATATAATGCATTAGAAAGTGGCCAAAAGGTAGAAAATGTATTACAGTCTAGTGGAAGGTCTAAAAACTCCACGAGTTCCTTTGCTAGAAGAAAAAGGAGAGCCTGCAAAACAGAAGAATGTCCAACCCTTTACAATGAGTCCTGACCCTGTATTTATAGACTCAATCAGAGAGAAGAAATAAAGAGAGAGAAGTGGGAAAAGTAGGTTGAAGCCCAATCACTGCTGTTAATATCTCCTACAAAATCTACCCCCCCAAATCTGTTTGGATTGCATTGATCACTGGTTCGGTGCCTCAAAGAAGGAGGAAATGACGGAGTATATTGAATCTGATCTAGTTGTTGAGGCAGATGGATCTCGCATTAATGGCTTTGAATATATTTTCTCTATTTTCTCCTACCCAACCTCCCCAAACTTAAAGTTTTAGATCTTCATGGCATGGGCAAGGCCGATATCTTTCCAACGGTGTCAGATTTACAATATTTTGAGCCCTGATTTAAAAGATATGCCCCTTCAAAGTTTGCATCGGGTCCATACCAAAGGGCAAAAAAATGAGTTTGAAAAACGTGCCCCTTCTTTAATATGGGACATGTGGTTGGCTGGTGCATGTCTAAGGGCCACCTCTATATATTGTTCTTAGAATGACACTAGGCTGACACATGGATTTCTCCGCCGGCTCATTCAATTTCTTTGTTTCTCGGATAAGCTCTTTGCTTAGAGGGGTCATATTCCTTGACCGGGGACACGCGACAATCAGGTGCTTGTTTGAGAACCCTTTCTCTGATTCACCCTTGAGTTAGCACCATTTCGATGCTTAGCATTCTCCGTCGGTCTGCTGCTATGCATTGACTATTCAACCTAAGTCTGTTCACTTTGAAGAGGTTGGACACGTGGAGGCTCTGCCCTTGCTTGAGAACCCTGATCAAAATTTTCCCTTAAAGGAGCATCGAGTTGACACTTGGAAGCCTCCGCAGATCTTTGGACATTTCAATGACCTCTCCGTTCCCACGTACCTATGGCTACATGGTGAACTGGCACTCGTTTAAGTATTTGCTTTTGGATCTACCCTCGGAGAAGCACCACTTGGACACATGGATCCTCTCGCAACATATTCTATACTTAGCCTTATTTGAGGCCCGCTTTTCCCACCTTTTGACATTTCTTGAATATTTTATACGTGGAGGGCTGGCCCAAGTTTGAGTCCCTACCTTGGGCTCCCATATTGGATTTGCACCGAGCCAACACCTGGCTTCTTCCTGTATGGCCGAAGAATTTTCAACGATTGCACAAATTTTGGGGCTCCAGTCGTGTGGAATCCTGGCGCTCATTTGAAATTATTTTCTTGGACTCACCCTTAGAGAATCACCACTTGGACATGTGGCTCCTCCTGCAACATCCTCCATACTTAGCTGATTTTGAACTCATTCCGAGCTGTTTTGAGCCCGAGGACTTTAGATCTTTGCCATTTTTGCCTTTAATTTCTCTTGGCTTCTTTGACACTGTTCCTCTTCCTCTGACCCCACTATTTGATTTCTGAGCCTACGTGAAACCTATGGAATGGATTTAGGGCCTGGATCTACTCGACAGAGCCGTCTTCTGGATTTCTCTCACACAGGGTTGTTTAACCTTCACAAGCCCCGCCACTTCCATTGTAGAGTCTCTTTACAATCTGTTTGTAGGATTTGAGTGTGATTTCTCAGGTTTTTTTAGTGCGGGGTCATTTTGATCCAAGATTTTTCCCCAGGGGAAAAATATGGATAACAATTTGGTGACTCCTAGGGGTATCTACCTGTTAGATGAAAAGAACAATTTCCTTGTCATATCCATTGGGCATGGAGTCAGGAATGATGGTATGATACCGATTCTACCTCTGATTCATGAGACTGGTTGTTTGCACTCTCAATCTTCATAAGAAATCTTGAAATGATGGTTTCGTAGAGTAGAAAATTGTTTTGACCCAGGGCTTGATCTATTTCTGAATGAGTTGTGCAAGAGAAAAAAAAACACCAAAACTATATATAAAATTTGAAATCATTCATGCTCTAAGTACAACATGCAGAGCGTGTAAAGAACTTAAGATAAAATCAACCTAAACTATAACAAGACAATGTGCACAAGCACTTAGAGGAAAGAGGAACTAAACTAATATGTACTAGATGAGAACTTTCCTTTTAGTAGTAGTGCTTAAGATAGATTCCATTCACTGGAATCTGTAACTCTTCACACTCCAATGTAGAAAATTGGAAAGCATTGCTACTTTTACATTTTGTGACCATGTAAGGGCCACTCTAAATAACATCAAACTTGGAATGCCTTCCTGGTTTTTCCCGATCTACATCCCATTTTAGATGTAGGTCTCCTTCCTGGAAGGTCCTTGTTCTTGCCTTCTTGTCGAAGCATCTCTTAATTGAGCCCGAATCCTTCTCTATTATCTAAAGTTTCTATTCTCTAGCTTCTTCCAACTCCATCATCTCTACATACCTAACCTCCATTGGTTTGAACTCGGACATCTCTAGCTGTTTCATGAGTTCCAATGCTGGCAACTCAAGTGATATAGGAAACACTACCTCTTTCCCATAGACGAGTTTGAATGGAGAGCTTCTTGTAGACCTCTTAGGTGTTGTTCTATCAGCCTGTAGGGCTGATTTGAGTTTTGTGTGCCATTTTCTTGATTTTCATCTTGATTATTATGATGACCTTCAGCAGGTTCTTATTCGTGGACTCAGCTTGGCAATTACCCTGAGGGTAATAGTTTGATGAAGTGCCCAGGTAAATTCCGTTCCTAACGGCCCATCCTATGATTTTGTAACCTATGAATGCCAATGCATTGTCTGATATAATGGTGGTTGGCACTCCAAATATGGTCACTATCCCTTCATAGAATTCTAATATGTTGGACTCATTACCTTCTTTGAGTGCCACTCCCTCGGTCTACTTGGTAAAATAGTTTTTTTCCGTTAGAATCCACTTGTGGCCTTGGCTTGAATTTAGATTGATGACCTCGATGAAATCCAACCCCAATTGCATGAATGGTTGGTCCACTAAAATTGGGTGTAGTGGGAGTGCTACTAGCCTCTCCTCACCTCTGAAGAACGCATAGTTCTTGCACTTTTTGATCCATGCATAGCAGTTGCTAAACACCCTGGGCCAATAATACCCCACCTTCATGATCTTGATTTTTGTCACCCATGGAGCAAAATGGCCTTTATCTGATTCATCATGGAACTCTTGTAGCACTCTTTCAACCTGATTTGTCCCAATGCACCTTAACATAATGCCATTGATGTCTATCTTGAACAAGACGTTGTCAATAAGTACATATGGGATGTCCTGTAGTCTGAAGTGCCTCCTTTTTATTTTATTCATTTCTGGAGGACACAGGCCTGTTTAAAGGAAGTGCACCATGTTCTGAGTCCAACAAGGAGTGGGAACATCTTTGTTTTTTTCCTCCTGATTACCTTGTAGGACCATAACAACTTCTTTTTCATGACTTACTTCTTCTTGTTGACTTGAGGCCAGCTGCTCACACAATCCCTTCCCATAGAATAGCTTAGTGACCTTAATCTCAATGTCATACTCCATGACACAAGTGATCCAACCTGCATGCTTTTCATTCAGGTCCTTACTGAGAAAGAAGTCTTTAACTCCTGCATGGGAGACTAACAATTGTATTTTATTGTCTGAGACCAAATTCTTAAACTTCTTCAATCTTATGATCACTACCAGAACCTACTTTTCAATGAAAAAATATTTCACTTCATAATCTTCCAAGCCCTGGCTGAAAAAGGTAATTGGTTGTTTTGTATCTTCTTTGTTCTGTTATACAAGGATTGTAGAAATTGTGTCACTGCTTCCAAAGGAATATAGTATGAAGTCCTTGGAAAAATCTAGATTCACGAGGGTTGGGGCCTGTGATATAGCTTCTTTTATGTCCTCAAAACTTGCCTTTCCTTTAACTATCCACCTAAATTCCAAGCTCTTCTTCAACATCAACGTGATTGCATTGACAAGGGCAGAAAAGTTTGGTACAAACCTGTGGACAAAATTGATTTTACCTAATAAGCTTTGAAGACCCTTCTTATGGCTTGGTAGTGACAACACTCTTATTGCATCAAATCTCTCTAGGTCAATTACCAAACCTTCCTTTGAGATAATGTGGCCTAGAATCCTATCCTCATGGGCCAAGAACATGTACTTTTTAGGGTTCAATGATACCCCAAATATTCTACACCTTTGAAACACTTGTCTTAGGTGAAAAAGGTGGTCTGTGGCATTTCTGGAGAACATAGTAATGTCATCTAGGTAGATCAGTACTATTTTGTTGATCAACCCTTTGGATTCCATATCCATTGCACTTTGGAAAATGGTTTCGGCATTAGACAATCCAAATGGAATTTTTCTGTAGGCATAGGTGCCCCATTTGTTGGTGAAAACAATTTTGAATTGATCATCTTCTTTCACCATGATCTGGTTGTACCCTGAGTAGCCATCTAGGAGAGATAATATATCTGAGCTAGACACTACCTACAAGATCTGCTCCATTGAGGGAAGTGGGTAGTGATCTTTGAGGGAAGCTCTGTTCAAGTCATGAAAGTCAACACACAACCTAATCTCCCCATTTTTCTTCTTGACTGGGACCAAGTTTATGACCCAGCTTGAGTGTTTGATTGGAAAAATGATACTTGCCTCTATCATCGTGTTCAGTTCTTTCTTCATGAGAGGCTCAATATTTGGATTAAGTGGTCTGTGCTTCTTTCTGATGGGCTTAGCAGCTGGTTCTAGCTCAATGGTGTGTTGGGATAAATTTGAATTGAACTCCTTTAAGCCTTCATAGCTCCAAGAAAATACATCTGGAAAATCTTGGAAAAGTTACACGAATTCATATCTTTCTTGCTTGATGGCCACTTTGCCAATTTGAAGCATTTTACCTTCTCCAACTAGAATTGTCTCTGAATCTTCTCCATTGATATGAATATTAGCCTTTTCTTTTCAAAACTGATCACTGGGATTGAAGATAGACTCCAATGTCACCAGACCCTTGGGAATCTTGTTTGAAGGAAGTTGCACTACTTGGTATCCATATTGCTGCTCAAGTCTGCTTTGATTTCTATCTTAGAATTCAGCTTCTTCTTGCAGAAAATTAATGATCTACTGATCATTCTCGAAAACCTGTCGGCATGTATTATTATCTGGCACTATTGGCCTCATAACTACATGGATATGTGGCTGTTCTCTGTCCCTCTTGATGTTGTTAACCACATCAAAGGTTGCTCAAACTACTGCAAGCCTATCAGTAGCTTCATTCTCCTTTCTAGGTATGAACACAATATTGAAGGCTTAAAGATCCTTGATGAGATCCCATACCCTACTCTTGTAACCTTTGAGCAGGTAATTCTTGACAGCATTCTATCCTTTGACTTGATTGGCAACCAACTCACTATAACCAAACACCTACAGGTTCTTGATTCCTTGTCTTCTAGCCCAATGTAGTCCATGGACCAAAGCCTCATATTCTATAGTGTTATTTGAATAGGAAAACTAAAATTTAAAGGCTGAATAATATTTCATACATTGGGGGGACACAATCATAGCTCCACCTCTGGCTCCTTGTCTGCTGCTTGAGCCATCAAAGAATAATTTCCTTACTTCATTGTCATCTTTGTGTTTTGGTTTGATGATGTCAGGAAGATAATGATTCTCCTCATGTAGGTAGTAGACTCATAGTTCAGATTCTTCCATCTCCTTATAGGGATCAAAAGCATGTATTTTGACCACCCATTCGTCGAGGGTCAGGTCTAGAATACACCCCACCTTGGTATCTACTTCAGAAGTGCTTAGGAGGTCCTCCTGATCAAATGCCAAACAATTTGCATTGATTGGGATTGGTACATAAAATTCAATGTGATAGTCTACTCTAGGCTCGGATCTAATTATGGCCTTCACTCCATACCTTTTTCTAAAGAGCATATGTGACCAGTCAGTAGACTAGTAGCCTCCAATTTTTGTAGTGAAGTCCCTAGACAAGCACAACACAAAGTGTGGTGGCAAGTCCATGACTGATACATTCTGTAATACAGTCACATTAGGACATGCATGTAGAGTGAGACTCAGATCCTTGATGACTCCACCAGTGGTCATTGTTGTCCCATCCAATTGTACTACTCCTCTAGAGATGAATTCATACTGGAGATCCAGTTGATCAGCTATTTATTTGGGCATAGCAAAACTACTTGCCCCTAAATCGATCGTGCATTTGTGCACCAATTTATTTCCAATGATTAATGAAACATAAAATAGAAGTGGCTTCAGATTCTTACCTCATTCTTCTCCATGGCTTCTCTCAAGTTGAGCCGCATTGGTAAGCACTTTCACTTGCTGATTAGGTGGTTGACTTGAGCTTGACCAATTTTTCATGGCAGTCTAGAATAGATCCCTCTTCCTTGGAATGGCCAATAACTCCCATAGTGAAATGTTCACACTTGTCCTCTTCATTTGCTCGATGATATTAAAGGAACTTTCCTTTTGCTACCCCTTCCTTAGCACATTTTTGTCTTGCACCTAGGCTGTTACAACCAGTTCCTGAGTAGGTCTGGAAGGTGGCTTGGATTGACTATGTGTTGGTATAAAAAATTTGTACTCCTTTTTAGCCTGAGCAGCACCATAGATATGTCATGGAGTTTAAAAACATATTAGACCATGTTGTATGTCATTGGTAGCTGGGGATATGGTTTAGTTGGCACTCAGGTTTGTGGAGAAATGGATAGCACTCAAATAGGACTTGATCTTGTCCTAGCTGTTTTACGTTGTACCTTGCAACCAAGGTAAGAGGACCTATTTTGTAACATTGTAATGGTGAAGGAGATGAAGATGTCCTTCTCTTTGCTTTAAATTCTATGATGGATACCTTGATGAAAACATGATCAACACCCCAGATATGAACTATCACAAGTTGTCACATCTCAAAACATGGGTATGTTCTCAAAACAAAGCAAAGGTTACTAGAGACATTGGAAATCCTGATCTGTTATGCATACTTATTCAAATGGATTTTGATCTTTTGTGGGTATAAAAATGCAAATTAGGGATAGTACATGATAGGATATTTGTATTTTAGATGATTTTTGGTGGGGGATTGACAAGAAAAACTGGGATAGATCAGATCTTTAACAATCTCTACAATACTTGAACAACTATAAGATGAAATGCCTCAAATAATCAAGATGTTCTTTCAACCAGGAGAGGCACAAATGGAAGCCCAGGTTGCACTCTTCGCACAATATTTGAGAACTTACCACAAAATATTGAAGTAAAGAACGCAATTAAACACAAAAATCCTTGATCAAACCACGCCTAACGTACCCCCAAAGGCTTACAAGAAATCTCTGCAGTCAAGGAAGGTAAAGTGATTTTAAATTTGTTTATCTCCTTATCAGATGAAGGCTCTTCTGAATATGAGATTGCAAATGCCACTAAACTATCAGCCATAAATGGAGATCCTGTGTGATTTCTAAAGACTTTGAATGCAAGATTACAACAAGAACAAAGAAAACTATTTACAGGCATTTAAAAATGATAACAAAGACCATATTGCCCAAAGAAAACACAAATTTAATTCAAAACTTGTCAGATTCAACAGCATGGGAGAGTGACACGAACAATATTAGAGTTGTGTGATGGCGATACACTTGTAACCAACTGACATACATGAATTTCTAACACATGAGACATTAACCTGGTTCTTTGGTGGATTTCTCAGAAAATGAGCTTTCTCTCAGAATTTGCTCGTGATTTTCAACTCCCAACACTTTACAATTTCTCCAAAATGCATTATATACCTCATGCCACATTGGAACCTTCTTTCCCAAGCAGAGACTATGCCATGGGATCAAATTTTTTACAACACTCCTCATGATTCAATGAAAATGACATCAAATAGAAAAACACTCGCATGTTGCCAGGTGTACCAAAAAGATTAAATCATTACAAATATATGGATCATTATACATCATGGAGGCACGTTTTTCATCATTAAGGCATGCAAACACCCTTCCTCTCATCATTCACCTTTTAAAACTACCTCTGTAATTTTTGATTTTAACATTTCACGTGTTTGCTCGGGCTGGGGAAAAAATTATTTCAAAAACACCTCAAATCAAAGAATTAAGCCATGAAAGTGATGCCAATAATCCTGGAAGGCCAAGACGACACAAAATCACTATAAATTTGATGAATTTTGATGCAAAATTTGTGATTCCAAGCTTCCTGGTGGAAAAATGGTGGCCCAAAATGAAAATGCATAGTTGCCCCTGATCTGCTGTGTCAAACTATGATATGGAACAAATTCAGGCTTATTTTTGACTTTTCCACATTTTTTGGAAAAATGGAAAAATTTGACCCTTTTCTTCATCCCTCCACCTTTGAATTTGGGAGTTGACATGTGGCATATGGTAGGTCCCATTGAAATCATGCTTCAATTCTGTGCATTTTGACCTTCTTTGGAAATTTGGAAAATTTTCACTTTTTGCCACGCAGGCCCGCACCTCCATTTTGAAAGTTTTAGGACATGTGTCCTCTCCCGATTGGAAATGGGGCTTCAGATCAATTTTTGAATTTAATTTTTTTGCAAAATAAGGTCGAAAAACCTTAAGGGAATCTGACCGCCAACCATCCTGCCTGCCAATCAAAATATGACACATAGGTAAATTTGGAAAAAATGGGTCCCTGGGCCTGAAAATGCCCCATTGGTTTGCAAAGGTGAAAAGTTAAAAATTAGAGCACCTCCCCACCTTTCCTTAGCCAATTAGAAGCCACTACATACCCTCTAAAATCTCAGCCATAATTTGACAGCTAAAATACGCCCGTCTGACCGTCAAAACGTAAAAAAATTCCAGGGATGCCGTAGAATTTGATTTTTTCACCAAGGATGGCAGATTTTTCGATTTTGAATCAACTAAAGCATGATTTTATAACATTTTCGACCTTGGGATTGGATTTTCAAATACAAACAAGTATTAATTGATCAAATTCAATTTTTCCACGATCTGGCAAGGGGGAAAACGACATAGCCCGTGAAATTGGAAGAACTAGGGCACATAAAAATGGCAAACTTGGAATATTCCTTCAAATTAGGGCAAAAGAACAAGTCTGTGAGCATTTTAAAGCATTCAACTGGAGGGGAAGAAATTTAGACCATTAATTCAAAGGGTAAAACATTTTTGTAGCATATATAGATTTGAAAATTTTAGGGCAACATGGTGCGAGCTTAAAAATGGCCACAATATCGGCTCTTGCTTGGGGATGGGAACTCCCAATGAGTTCCACAAGGAGAAAACATAAACCAAGTGCCAAAATATCCATTGGGCAAAGGATTCACGAGCCAAAATCACAAAAAACTAGCTGAGAACCCAACAAAAATGGCTTCCACACAGCAAGGCAAACCAAAAAAGTGACAAAAAAAACATAGCAAAAACCAAACATTATACACTATACAAGTTGTGCATACCTCAAATTTGGGGATTATTCCAAGAAATGCTTCAAATGCATTCCATTAACAGGCAATTCAAGCAATATCCCATCTAAATCTTTGAGAAAAAAGGTATGCTCACCAATTCTGATATCAATGGCATAAGGACCCATCCATAATGCATAAATTTACCATGCTTGCCCTTGTCTTCATGCCTATTATCCCACAACAAGACCAGATCTCCACATTGAAGGCTCTAGGAGTGACCTTCTTGACAAAAAATTCCCTAAATCTGACATGCCTTTGATGGGATGCTCTTCTCTCCTCATCAACCTCAATAATATGATTGATCCTTGATTCATATGGGCTAAGCTCCTGATCTTCCAACTATTGGGAAAACTAAAATGAAGATAATTGTAGGTGCAAGGGGAGAAAATCCTAAGTTCCATACACCAATTCAAATGGGATTTTACTAGTAGCTCTTTTAGGAGTTATCCTATCATCCCAAACTGCAAATTTCAATTGTTCACCCCATTTCTTCTTGTTTTGCTCCAAGGTTCTTCTAATGATCTTCAACAAATTCTTATTGCTGGACTCAGCTTGTGCATTCCCTTGGGGGTTATAGTTTTAAGAATAAGTTAGATTGATTCCATATTCATTGCACGTTGCCATTAAAGGTTTGGCTCTAAAGCATATGGCATTATCAGCTACAATCTTGACTGGGAATCCAAATCTGCATATGATTTGATTCAACAAGAATTCCATAACTATTTTGTGTGTTGCTTTCTTGGTGGGGATTTCCTCTACCCACTTTGTAAAATAATAAGTGGCTACAAGGATTCATTTATGGCCAACAATAGAAGGGTCTGAAATTTCACCAATGAAGTCCATCCCGCATTGCTTGAAAGGAGCTTCAATTGATACATGTTGCAAAGGAAGGGAGCCTGAAGCTTTCAGTCTTCTAGAGAAATGTTGGCAACTATCACATTTTCTGACTTGTTGGGTTACATATTTGAAGAGAGTAGGCCATCAATAACCATCTCTCAAAATCTTATTTATTGTTACTCTTCTAGAAAAGTGTCCTCCACAAAATCCCCCATGGAAATAAAAAACTATCTTGGGAGCTTCATCTTCAGTTATGCATTTCAAGAGGAAACCTTCAGGGTTCTTCCAAGCCAGCCCAAGGTCTGTGATGATATATTTTTGATAAGACAGCTTGAGGGCTCTTTTCTGATTTTTATTTAAATGATCAAGACAACAAATATGTCTAAGGTAAAATATTATATCCTTGTACCACTTAGAAATTACCAAGTTGGCAAGCACATCTGCCCTTTTTTCCTCTAGCTGATTCACTTCCACATTCTGCAAGTTGCTCTCAACCAGGAGCTTAGAAAGGCCCAAACCTCTTACTAGCTTTGTGTTTTGGATGTCCATATCATACTCCTGCAATTTTTTATCCCATCTACATATTTTACTTGAGATCTCCATCTCTGATAAGATGTCTTTAAATATGGTGTGGGGAACATAAGCAACAACTTTTGAACTCAATATATAAGGCCTAAAAACCTTTTTTTCCTTCACCAAGGAAAATTCTTGTTTCTCCATGATTGTATACTTCAGCTTAGTTGCTTGTAAAGACTTACTGTTGTATATATTTACCCCCCCCGGGTAAATATAGCTAAGCGCAAAGGCAGATCAGGTTTCTAAGTCGGAACAGCAGGTCGGGCGAGCAAGTCAGGAAAACATGTCGAGTTGCTTTCAAAACCCGACACAAAGGGACATGTCGTCGGGTCGCCAAAACCCGACGCACAAAGGAAATCGGGTTTCATAGTCGGGTTTGCACGTCGAAAACGCATGGTGAAGGAGCATGTCGCAAGGGTTCCAAATCCCGACGCAAGGCGAGGCGGGTTTCGGGGGCGGAACAACATGGCGCAATGAATACATGTCGGGGGGTCTTCAAAACCCGACAGCAAAGGGATTTCAGGTTTTCGGGTCGGGTGAACAAGTCGGAAAAGCATGGAGGGAAAACATGTTGCGCCACCTTGCAAGCCCGATGCATATGCAAGTTACACCCCCGAACCTGAAAACAAAGGAAATTTGGTAATAGTGGCGGATGCGGGTTTCGGGAAAGCACGAACATCAAACACATGGCATGGTGTCCTCCAAGCCCAATGCGGATGCAGAGGAGAGTCCCGAACCCGACTAGAATGGGCCTGACGCGGGAAATATGACAGTTCACCATTTTTGGGTGGTTGAGGTTCTTACCTACCGCCATGATGAATGGAGTTAGGCGCAGTTTTGGAGGTGGTTGGAAAAATCTTGATTTTCTCACTTCTCCATCTCTTTCCCTTCTATAAAATGTAAGGAGATGTTTTTCAAAGGTTGGACATTTTTGTTTTGTGCCTCCTCCCTTCTTCTCCCTGGCAGGTGGATTTATGGAGCAAAGGACATTCCCATTTGAAATTGTAATGCAACCTTGCCTCTTGGCATTTTGCAGTGTTGTATCACCCCTTGGAGAAAATTAATGCATATCTGTGGATGTTTTCTCAACCCTCTACGTGTTTATTTGCGTCCTTCCGATCTTCACTGTGAATCTAGCTATCTGTGCATATCTTTTGCATTGCATTTCTATGGTTTGTGTTTATTGGTAAAACATATGTTCTTCATTCCTCGGTGCATCACCTCCTTAGCTTAGGTTTATTTTTATGCATTTCTCTCTCTCCCTGTCTCCTTGGTAGTTAGGTTAGGTTTTTGGGTAAACCTCTACGTTTCATTGGTGCATCTGAACAGAGGAATAGGAGCCGGCCTTCATCCGGAGAGCTTTTCCGATTTCGTGAGGTCCCACACTTGGGAAAAGCTCCATGTTGTGCAATCGCACTGAGACTTTCAACCTATCGCATTGCGGAGTCCCAGGGGTGCTGTGATTCGACACCAATAGTTTTGGCATGCCCGGTGGGACCAAGAGGTCATTTCCATCAAGTTTCGAAGGAGTTTTCGTGAGTTTTTGGCTTGAAGAAATTACAGTTTTACAAATTTCGGATTTTGCACCTCCTAGCCTGAACTCCGAAATCATTTTTCAAGGGTCTATCTTGCTCAGAACAGGTTAAAAAATTCACCAGTTGGTAGATCTAACAGTAATCTTCAAAAGGGTACTTTTAGTTTTTGGATATTTTGATTTCCAAAATTTCGGGTTTTTTGTGATTTCGGGATTTCGGGATCCGAGAGCATCAAAGCAAAAGCAGTTGTGTTTCGGGTTTCGGGGGATGCATTGCATGGTCCTACCCCCGACAATAGTGATTTCAGGATTTCAGGGTCTGAAAACATCAAAGCAGCTTTTCGGGTTTTGAGGGATGTCGGACATGTTCCAAGTTCCGACACATAGCAATTCGGGTTCTGTGAGTTGCATCGCATGACCTGAGTTCCGACTGTGCTTTTCGGGGATCCACAGCTGCACAACAAGGTCTAAATTCCAAATAGAAGATTGTCTCCCGTGGGTCCTTCAAATTTCAAATCATATTTTCAATACTGTCAAGTTTGGTGTGTAACTTGGCAAAATCCAGCCTTTTAGAGGCTTGTTCTCTAACACATCTGGCGACTCCGAAGGGATAGAGTTCAGTGGTGTAGCAGCACGAGTTGCCTAGGCACATGAGAAGAATTCGGACAAGGTCTTATACTCGAGAAGAAGGGCTATTTGTCCACTTGCAACTTTCACAAGGTTGGGGAAGGAGAGGAAGAAGATCCCAAAGATCACCATCCCCACCTAACAGGACTTTTTCTACACCTCCACCTGGTAGGCCTTTTCTCACATCAACCAGGGTTCTAAGGCCAATCATAATGGCACTAAAGAATATACCCTATTTCATAGGAGAGAATCATACTACTCCTATTGATCACATCTAGGATATTGCTAATGTATGCGCAATCCACGAAATAAATGAAATGGATGTTGCAGTCAAGTTGTTGGCTTCATCTTTCAAAGGCAAGGCCCTACAATGGTTTAGGAGCCTAGCAGCAGGGTCTATTACGAATTGGAACCAACTTTGTTCAGCTCTTTGTAGCCAATTCAGGGAGAGGGCAGATAATTTGTCCTTATTAGAACAACTGACAACAATCAAAAGGGCTCCTAACGAACAAATGGCAGATTTCAACTTTAGATTCCAACGGACATGGGACAGGATCCCAATAACTTTTAGACCAACTGCCAAAGGAGCATTCCTTTATTTCTTGAAGGTTATAAATTTAGACATAGCCATGATGATCCAGTCAATGGGAGGGACAACGCTGCCGTGGTCCTATGACACAACAATCAGAGTAGAGAACTGTTTGATCCAAGCCGGCAAGCTTGCACCAAGGCCGCCAATGCCTCTCTATCCAGATATGGGAAATCCTACACCCAGTCAAGCACCAGAGTTGAATCCCATTCCAACTCCTAGAAATCAAAGCAATAATGAGGCATCCACATCTTCAAATACTTTAAAGGAATTGCAGGAGGTCATGAAACAACTATAGAACCTTGGAAATGAGCTAGTGACTATCAAAAGACAACAAGCTCAAAGTGCCAGACCGTATCAGCCTCAAGCACAGTACCAAGCTAGGCCCTCATACCAACAAAATAGACCACCACCACCTTAGGCTGTAAATCAAAGCCAGAACCAAGGACAACCTCAAGCTGCTAGGCCATTTCGGCCGTATGATCCAAACGCAATGGCATCCTCAAGAGCCTTGGTTCCAATGCAAAATAACAAGGCACAGGAGTACGACTGGTGTTACCCATGCAATCTCCCTCACAATCAGTCAGCATGTTTCAATGGTGCACTGAATCAGGCCTTGATGGTGCAAACCATTGGTGTGCCTCAAGAACCAAGCCAAGAAAGGAATCAACAGCAATAAACGCAACAAGAAGGACCTCTGACAGAAACCACATTGGCAAATTGGCAGACGGAAGACTTCTGTGGAGTTAACCAACATCCTTTTCAAGGCATGGCTGCCAACACACGGTCAAAGAAGAGAGGCATGGTAGAGGAACAACCGCCCAATCCAGTTGTTTCTCAACCCACTCTTACACAACAGGGGGTCAGTAGACCAAACGTAGCTCCAAATGTGCAAAATCAACTTAAGGTACCTGTTGTAGCAACACATGCACCCGTTCAAGCTCCAGAAAAGGTTGCACCAAGTAAGGGGCAGCAAAAGGACAGTTCATCCCCCTTCAACATCATCGATCAAATGAAGAAGACACATGTGAACATTTCCATGTGGGAATCACTTGCGATCCCAGGGCAACGAGATTTATTGCAAGCTGCAATGGCTAATTGGTCTGTCACAAATGTATCAAACCAGGGGCATGAGAAAGTTCTCACTAATGCAGTGCAACATGATGGGGGCCAAACAAGAAAAAATTTGAAGCCTCCACCATTCTATGTTTCATTGATTGTTGGAAACCACTTGGTACACAACTGCATGATAGATTCAGGAGCAAGTAGTTCAGTGATGCCAAAGCAAATAGCAGATCAACTGGGTCTGAAGTATGAGCCAGTGCTGAAAGGGGTAGTACAACTAGATGGAACAGCAGTGGGAACAGTTGGGGTCATCAAGGGGTTAAGCCTAACACTACATTAATGTCCTAATGTTACAGTCCTGTAAGATGTGTCTGTAATTGACCTCCCACCACTCTTCGCGTTGTGTTTATCAAGGGACTTCACTGCAAAGATCGGTGGATATTTATCTGCAGATTGGTCGCACATGATTTTCAGGACAAGGTATGGAGCCAAGGCAACAATCAGGTCAGAGCCAATTGCCAATTTCCATATTGAGCCTCATGTATCAAGTCCTATCAATGCAAATTGCTCAGCCTTTGATCAGGAGGAGTGTTCAAGTGATCTAGAAGCATGTACTAAGGTCGAGGGAATCCCTGATTTAACTTTGGATGAATGGGCAAGCAAGAGTCATGAATTTGACCCATACAAGGAAATTGAAGAATCAGAATTGGGTGTGTATTGTGTGCACGAAGAAAACTCACCCATTCCTGACATCATTCAGCCTAAACAAAAGGACGAAGACAACAAAGTTTGGAAATTATTCTTCAATGGTTCGAGGAGCAGACAAGGTGCTGGAGGTGGTGCAATGTTGATTTCGCCACAAGAAATCAAGTATTATTCAGCTTTTTGTTTCCAGTTTTCTTGTTCAAACAACACCGCTGAATATGAGGCCTTGATTCATGGAATTCATTGGGCCAGGAAAAGGGGCATAAAGAACTTACAGGTGTTTGGAGATAGCGAGCTAATCGTCAACCAAGTTAGGGGACAACATGCTACAAAGAACGACTTGCTAAGGAGCTACAAGAATAGGGTATGGGACCTCATTGAGGATTTCGAAGCTTTCAACATTGTGTCCATACCCAGGAAGAAAAATGAGGCTGCAGACAAGCTCGCAGCAATTGGAGCAACGTTTGATGTGGTTAACAACATCATAAGAGAAAAAACGCAGCCACACATCCATGTGGTTGTAAGGCCAGCAGTTCCAGATAATAACACAAGCTGGCAGGTGTTTGAGAACGATCAACAGATCGTCAATTTCTTGCAAGAAGAAGCTGAATTTTCAGTTAGAAATCAAGACAGATTAGAGCAGCAGTATGGAGATCAAGTAGTGCAACTACGGACAAACAAGCTTCCTAAGGTTTTAGTAACGTTGGAGTCTATCTTCAACCCTAATGACCAGTTTCGTAAGGAAAAAGCTAACATACAGGTTAAGAGAGAAGATTCCAAGCCAATTCTGGTCGGGGAAGGCAAAACACTTCAAATTGGTAAAGTGGCCACTGAGCAGGAGAAATCAGATTTCACACAGCTTTTCCAAGAATTTCCAGATGTCTTCGCTTGGAGTTATGAAGACTTAAGGGGATTCGATCCAAATTTGGCACAACATACCATAGAATTGGATCCAGATGCTAAGCCCATCAGGCAGAAGCAGAGACCAGTCAACCCTCACATTGAGCCTCTAATGAAGAAAGAGCTTAACAAGTTAATAGAGGCAAGCATTATATTCCCGATCAAGCACTCAAGCTGGGTTGCGAACTTGGTTCCGGTCAGGAAGAAGAGCGGAGAAATTAGGTTGTGTGTAGACTTCCGAGACCTCAACAGGGCATCTCTCAAAGATCATTACCCACTTCCTTCAATGGAACAAATATTGCAAGTAGTATCCGGTTCAGAGAGATTCTCTCTCCTAGATGGCTACTCAGGGTATAATCAGGTGATGGTGAAAGAAGATGACCAATTCAAGATGGCTTTCACCACCAAATGGGGGACATATGCCTACAAGAAAATGCCATTTGGGCTATCGAATGCTGGAGCCACCTTCCAAAGGGCAATGGATATGGCATTTAAGGGGTTGATCAATAAAGTAGTTCTAATATATCTCGACGACATCACTGTATTCTCAAAAAATGCAGTGGATCACCTTTTTCATCTAAGGCAAGTATTTCAGAGGTGTAGAAGATTTGGGGTATCATTGAATCCCAAAAAATGCATATTCTTGGCTCACGAGGGAAAACTTCTAGGCCATATTGTTTCAAAGGAAGGGTTGACGATTGACCCAGAAAGAGTTGAAGCAATTCAAGCATTGCCATTGCCAAGTCACAAGAAGGCTCTTCAAAGCTTCTTAGGAAGGATCAATTTCGTCCGCAGATTTGTTCCAAACTTTGCAGCTCTCGTAAAGCCAATAACGATGATGTTAAAGAAGAACATGGCATTTAAGTGGACATCTGAAGGTAAGGAAAGTTTTGAGGCAATAAAAGAGGCTATATCTCAAGCTTCGACTCTTGTCAATCCAGACTTCTCTAAGGATTTCATGTTATATGCCTTCGGTGGTGGAGACACAATTTCTGCAATCCTGGTACAACAGAACAAAGGAGGATTAGAGCAACCAGTTGCTTTCTTCAGTCAAGGCTTGGAGGAATATGAAACTAGGTACTCTTTCATTGAAAAGCATGTACTTGCAGTGATCAGGAGTTTAAAGAAATTCAAGCACCTAGTCTCAAACAACAAGATCCAATTGTTGGTTTCTCATGCGGGAGTTAAGGAATTCCTTCTAAACAAGGATCTGAATGAGAAGCGTGCAGGATGGATAACTCGTGTCATGGAATATGACATCAAGATCAAGGTCACAAAGCTAGTACGTGGAAAGGGACTATGCGAGCAGCTAGCCTTGAGTCAACAAGTTGAAGCAGGTGATGAAAAGGAGACTACCTTGGTACTACAGGATGGTCAAGAACATGAAAATGATGATGTGCCTACTCCTTGTTAGACTCAGGATATGATACACTTCCTACAGACAGGCCTATGCCCTCCAGAAATGAACAAAGCAAAGAGGAGATACTTTAGATTACAAGACATTCCATGTGTGCTTGTTGATGGTGCTTTGTTCAAGAGAGACATTAATGGAGTTCTATTGAGGTGCATTGGTACAGGTCAAATTGAGAGGGTGTTACGAGATTTTCATGATGAAGACTCTGGCGGACATTTTTCCCCATGAGTAATAGCTCTCAAGATAATGAAAGCAGGGTATTATTGGCCCACAGTGTTCAATGAATGCTATACATGGATAAGAAAGTGCAAGAAATGTGCACTCTTCACAAGAAAAGAAAGACTAGCAACACTTCCATTGCACCCAATTTTGGTTGACCAACCATTTATGCAATGGGGATTGGACTTCGTCGGGGTCATCAACCCAAACTCAAGCCAAGGCCACAAGTGGATTCTCACGGCAACGGACTACTTCACCAAGTGGACTGAAGCAGTAGCACTCAAAGAGGCCAACGAGTCTAATTTACTAGAGTTTTATGAAGGGATAGTGACCAGGTTCGGTGTGCCGGCCACTATCATATCAGATAATGCATTGGAATTCATAGGTTCCAGGATCACAGAATGGGATATCAAGAATGGAATCTATTTGAGCACCTCTTCAAATTATTATCCGCAGGGTAATGGATAGGCAGAGTCCACGAACAAGAATTTGCTAAGAATCATCAGGAGGACTCTGGATGAAAATCAAAGAACATGGCATACCAGGCTAAAATCAGCATTGTGGGCTGACAGGATAACACCAAAGAGGTCTACAGGCAATTCCCCTTACAAGTTGGTCTATGGAAAGGAGGCAGTATTGCCTATATCATTAGAACTGCCTGCATTGGAGTTCATGAAGCAGTTGGAGTTGGCTGAGTTCGAACCAATGGAGGCCCGGTATGCAGAGTTGATGGAATTGGCAGAAATTAGAGAACATGTAGTTCAAGCAATTGAAAAAGACCAGGCCTTAGTGAAAAGATGGTTTCATAAGAAAGCAAGAGCAAGGACCTTCTCAGAAGGAGACTTAGTTCTGAAATGGGATGCGGATTGGGAAAAACCGGGAAGGCATTCCAAATTTGATGCCATTTGGAGTGGCCCCTACATGGTCACGGGATGTAAGAATAGCAATGCCTTCCAATTGTCTACATTGGACGGAGAAGAACTTTCGATTCCGGTCAACGGAATCTATCTTAAACATTGCTACTGAAGAGAGAAAAGTTCTACCCTTGTAAATATTAGCCTAGTTTTCAATTCCTCTAAGTGCGTGTGCACATTGTCTTGTTGTAGTTAGGTTTTAGTTTCCCTAAGTGCTTTGGCACAGGTTTTGTTGCTCCTGGGTTAGTTTTCTACATTGTAGCGTGTTCTTGGAGAAGGAGTTCAAGTATCAGATCAGTTTCAGGTTATTGCTTATGACTCCATGCCCAATGGATTACTAAAAGGCCACTGATCTTCTACCTAGTAGGCAGGTAACCCCGTGATTCGCCAAATTGTTTTATATATTTACCCCCCCGGGTAAATATAGCTAAGCGCAAAGGCAGATCGGGTTTCTAAGTCGGAACAGCAGGTCGGGCGAGCAAGTCAGGAAAACATGTCGGGTTGCTTTCAAAACCCGACACAAAGGGACATGTCATCGTGTCGCCAAAACCCGACGCACAAAGGAAGTCAAGTTTCATAGTCGGGTTTGCACGTCAGAAACGCATGGTGAAGGAGCATGTCGCAAGGGTTCCAAATCCCGACGCAAGGCGAGGCGGGTTTCGGGGGCGGAACAACATGGCGCAATGAATACATGTCGGGGGTCTTCAAAACCCGACAGCAAAGGGATTTTGGGTTTCTAGGTCAGAAAAACAAGTCGGAAAAGCATGGAGGGAAAACATGTTGCGCCACCTCGCAAGCCCGATGCATATGTAAGTTACACCCCTGAACCCGAAAACAAACGAAATTTGGTAATAGCGGCGGATGCGGGTTTCGGGAAAGCACGAACATCAAACACATGCCGCGGTGTCCTCCAAGCCTGATGCGGATGCAGAGGAGAGTCCCGAACCTGACTAGAATGGGCCTGACGCGGGAAATATGACAGTTCGCCATTTTTGGGTGGTTGAGGTTCTTACCTACCGCCATGATGAATGGAGTTAGGCGCAGTTTTGGAGGTGGTTGGAAAAATCTTGATTTTCTCACTTCTCCATCTCTTTCCCTTCTATAAAATGTAAGGAGAGGTTGTTTTTCAAAGGTTGGACATTTTTGTTTTGTGCCTCCTCCCTTCTTCTCCCTGGCAGGTGGATTTGTGGAGCAAAGGACCTTCCCATTTGAAATTGTAATGCAACCTTGCCTCTTGGCATTTTGCAGTGTTGTATCACCCCTTGGAGCAAATTAATGCATATCTGTGGATGTTTCCTCAACCCTCTACATGTTTATTTGCGTCCTTCCGATCTTCACTGTGAATCTAGCTATCTGTGCATATCTTTTGCATTGCATTTCTATGGTTTGTGTTTATTGGAAAAACATATGTTCTTCATTCCTCGGTACATCACCTCCTTAGCTTAGGTTTATTTTTATGCATTTCTCTCTCTCCCTGTCTCCTTGGTAGTTAGGTTAGGTTTTTGGGTAAACCTCTACATTTCATTGGTGCATCTGAACAGAGGAATAGGAGCCGGCCTTCATCCGGAGAGCTTTTCTGATTTCGCGAGGTCCCACACTTGGGAAAAGCTCCATGTTGTGCAATCGCACTGAGACTTTCAACCTATCGCGTTGCGGAGTCCCAGGGGTGCTGTGATTCGACACCAACACTTACTAAAGAAGGAAATAGGCCTCTCAGCCCCATTCTCATCCTTCTACAACAAAACAGAAGCAATGGTATAATCAGAGAAAAAGGAAAATATTTGGAAATGCCTATTATAGTTTGGGGCTGCTAAAACACGTGTATGTTTAAGTGTATCCTTAATTCCTTCAAAAGCTTGAATGGCAGCCTCCTCCCACCTGATAACTTGGTCCTTATTTAGCATGCTTGTGATTAGAAGAGTCCACTCATTAAAGTTGGAAACAAACCTTCTAATAAAATTAATTTGACCAAAGAAAGATTAGATGCCTTTTTTGGTTCTTGGGATAAGTACTTTGCTAATTGCTTCCACTCTCTCACGGTCTATCATAACACCATATTTTGACACAATGTGACCAAGAAGCTTGGCATTTTGCATGCCAAAATGACACTTATTTGGATTAAGATAAATTCTATACTCCCTACATTTGATCAACATCTTCTCCAAGTGCTGTAAATGATCACCTCTCTGCCTTGAAAACACAGTCACATCATCTTGGTAACTGCAATGAACTCATTGATGTAACCAAAAAAATCAACATCCATTTCTCTTTGAAAAGTGGCACCAACATTCATCAAACCAAAGGGCATCCTAACAAAAACATATGTTCCCCAAGGAGTAGTGAATGTTGTCTTAAGTCTTTCTGATTCTTTGACAACCACTTGATTATATCCAGAGAAACCATCCAATGTAGAAAGCAATTCAGACCCTGCCACAAGCTGCAACATATTTTCCATATTTGGAAAGGGATAGTCGTCCTTCATGGATGCTTTGTTTAGATTTCTAAAATCCACACAAATTTTGATGTCTCCGTTCTTCTTTCTGACTGGCACAAGGTTTGCAACCCAAGATGAATATCTAGTGGGCTGTATAATACCTCCATCTCTCAATTTCTTTAACTCCTCTTGCATTTTCATGGAGAGAAGTGGATTAATTGGCCTTTTCCTCTGTCTGAATGGTTTGGAATTTCTCTCAAGAGGGATCTCATTCTGAAATAAATCTTCTCTATATGCTTTCAGCTTTGAATATGACCATGCAAGACAGTCCTGATATTTCTTTAACAGCTGAACATAAGATTGCTTCTCCTCTTTTTTTAGATTACTACCCAGCCAAAATTTTCTTGGTTTTTTCTTTGTTCCCAAGTCATGATATTCCACATCCCTTGAGGTAGACATGTTTCTATTTATGATGCAATCAACATTGTTAAAATTTGACTCAAGTGTAACAAGACCTCTAGGAATGGTGTTTGTTTTCAATTGGATGATATCTTTTCTAAACAAAGTCTCTCTTCCTTCAGTCATACACACCATTGGTTCCCAATCAATATTTTGATCGAAAAAATCACCTTGATTTTGCAATAACCTTTGCACTTGAGAATCATCATCAAACACTTGCCAATGTTGGATGTTGTCAGGGATAGCTGGCCTAGTCCACAATTCAACATTATAATCACAATAAGGAGAAACAGTGCAAAATCCAAATCTTGATCCCAACATTGCCAACTTATCAGCATCAACATTCAAACTTTTGTCATGGTGCATAATATTGAAGGAATCAAACATCTCAACTAGATCCCAAACTGCATGCTTATACTACTTCATCCGCTAATTTTTTGTAGCATACAATTTTCTTATTTGTTTGACAACTAACTCTGAATCCCCCTTTGCAATGATTTCCTTGACACCATACTTCCATGTAATTCTCAGACCCAACAATAAGGCTTCATACTCAGCAATGTTTTTAGTACATTCAAAATTAAGATTAAAAGAAAAAAAAAATTCTACCAAACTAGGATAAATTAGAATTACGCCATCACCATTTCCAAATTTGGAGTAAACTCCATCAAATAGCAAGGTCCAAGGAGAACATACTTGTTCAAGGCACTTTGACTGATCCATTTTGTGTTCTTTTCCATCAGCAAACCCACTGAAATTATCAGCATCAACATCAGCAAACAACACCTCATAGGAAGCATTATTTGGATCCTCAATTAGATGTAACA
The DNA here is from genome assembly GCA_019776745.2 of Taxus chinensis. NCBI lineage: Eukaryota > Viridiplantae > Streptophyta > Pinopsida > Cupressales > Taxaceae > Taxus > Taxus chinensis. The sequence goes on from CM034151.1 coordinate 183,180,949, forward strand.
TTTTCTTTTCTCCATAGAGCTTTACAAGGCTTCCCTCAATGGGAATAATAGAAAAAGACATGCCCATTTTGACACTCCCTCCAACACTTGCAACCCACTTTCTTGATAAAAGCATACCCCATTTGGTAGGGCAATCAACAATTACAACATCAATTTTCAAATTATTACCCGGATAGGCTACAAGTTGCACTTCCAAACCCTTCACACAACCAACCACTGGCACTTCCCTTGAATCTATGGCATAACACTTCCCATAGGAATATTTCACTTTGATAGCCAACTCATTCATGACTTCTAGAGGCATGACATTACATGATGCACCGGAATCAAACATACAATTGTGAAGTAGCCTATCCTTTATGATCAAAGTTGTGAATAATGGATCAAAATTCAATTGGGAATCAACCAAAGATGTCCCAAAATATACCTTAGGTGTCTCTCCAAGATCTTCTACTGCTGGTGGTGCTTCAAGGTCAACAATGATCTGAGGTGGAGTTTCAAAAACATTTACATTTCTGCCTAGAGTAATCTTCTCTTCTTTCAATCCCAAGTACTCAAATGCTCTCTTCTTATGCTTAGAAATTCTAAGCAACTCAATGATTGGAACACTCACTTTCATTTGGCTCAATACATGGGCTATGTCATAGGAAATATTCTTTGGTAGGGCAACATTGGAAGGGAGACAAGATGATTCATTAGATGGTAGGGGATTCTTGGCAACTTGGGCATGAGGAAGACTGTAATTTTTGTTTGGGATAGAAGAACTTTTGATAGGTGCTTCTCTCCTAGGAGCTTATTTTATAATTCTCATGAGAAAGGGTGTTTTAGGTTTGGCTCGAGGCCCAACTCCCTTAACAACTTTGCTTCTAGTGTTATAGTCTTTCTCTTGAGCTACAACAACATTCATCAATAATTGTCTATCTTCCTCCGAATCAATACCACCATCATACTTCTTAATCATCAAAGCTCTTAAGTATTCAAAATCATTGTTAGGGATTTCAAAAGCTTGCACTACATCAACTTCAAGAGCATGAGGGGGAAAACATGTATTCAAAAGCTTGTATTCAAAGTTGTAGTTGTCCTAGCACTTATTACTTCAATAGATGTTGATCCTCTATGTGAGCTTGAAGAACAACCCATCATGAAAACATCATCATCAGTACCATCCTCATTATTAGCTTCATCAACTTGTTGGTCCGCTTCACATGGAGGATGAGGAAGAAAACATCTATCACACTAATCCATATCAACAACTTCATCAACAGCAGCAACCCTGGTAGTTAGAGGGTCGGGAACCAATCTACTTTCACATGCTTAGGGTTGTATATTTCCCCCTCCTATAGGTCCTTTACCTCTATCATCTTGTCTTTGATCAACCCTAGGATGATTGCCCAAATCTATCTTGTGCTTGCTACCTAGGCTGACCTTGTGAATTCTGCCCAATTACCTTCTCAGATCTTGCCAATTTGTATGACATTCCTTACCCTAATCTTATAACCTTTTAGTAGGTCATTCTCGACAACATTTTGTCCTTTGAATTGATTGGCAACCAGCTCACTGTCACCAAACACCTACAGGTTCTTGATTCCTCATCTTCTGGCCCAATACAGTCCATGGACCAAAGCCTCATATTCTGCAGTGTTATTTGAATGGGAAAACTAAAATCTGAAGGCTAAATAATATTTCATACCTTGGGGTGACACGATCATAGCTCCACCTCTGGCTCCTTGTCTACTCCTCGATCCATCAATGAATGATTTCCTTACTTCATTTTCATCTTTATGTTTTGGTTTGAGGATGTCAGGAAGAGAATGATTCTCCTCATGTAGGCAGTAGACTCATAGTTCAGATTCTTCCATCTCCTTATAGGGATCAAAAGCATGTATCATCGAGGGTTAGGTCCGGGATACACTCCACCTTGGTATCTACTTCAGAAGTGCTTAGGAGGTCCTCCTAATCAAATGCTGAACAATTTGCATTGATTGGGCTTGGTACATAAGTCTCAATGTGACAGTCTACTCTAGGCTCAGATCTGATTGTGGCCTTCACTCCATACCTTGTTCTAAAGAGCATATGCGACCAGTCAATAGACAAGTAGCATCCAATTTTTGCAGTGAAGTCCCTAGACAAGCACAACGCAAAGTGTGGTGGCAAGTGTATGACTGACGCATTCTGTAATATAGTCACATTAGGGCAGGCATGTAGAGTGAGACTCAGATCCTTGATGACTACAATAGTGGTCACTACTGTCCCATCCAATTGTACTACTCCTCTAGAGATGACTTCATACTGGAGACCTAGTTGATTAGCTATTTGTTTCGGCATTACAAAACTACTTGCCCCTGAATCTATCATGTAGTTGCAGACCAATTTATTTCCAATGATTAATGAAACATAAAATGGAAGGGGCTTCAGATTCTTACCTCATTGTTTTCCATGGCTTCTCTCAAGTTGAGCCGCATTGGTAAGCACTTTCTCTTGCTGATTAGGGGGTTTACTCTAGCTTGACCAATTTTGCATGGCAGTCTACAATAGATCCCTCTTCCCTGGAATGGCCAATGACTCCCATAATGAAATGTTAACACTTGTCCTCTTCATTTGCTAGAAGATATTAAAGGAACTGTCATTTTTCTACCCCTTCCTTGACACATTTTTCTTTTGCACCTGGGTTATTACAACCAATGCTTGAGTAGGTCTGGAAGGTGGCTTGGATTGACTCTATGTTGGTATCCAAATTTGTTCTCCTTTTCAGTGAGCAGCACCATAGATATGTCATGGAGCTTAAACACAGATTAGACCATGTTGTATGTCATTGGTCGTTGGGGATATGGTTTAGTTGGCACTCAGGTTTGTTGAGAAATGGATAGCACTCCAATAGGACTTGATCTTGTCCTAGATGTTTTAGGTTGTGCCTTGCAACCAAGGTAAGAGGACCTATTTTGTAACCTTGTAGTGGTGAAGGAGATGAAGATGTCCTTCTCTTTGCTTGAAATTCTATGATGGAGACCTTGATGAAAACAAGATCAACACCCCATATTTGAACTCTCACAAGTTTTCACTTCTCAAAACATGGGTATGTTCTCAAAACAAGGCAAAGCTTACTAGAGACATTGGAAATCCTGATATGTTATTCATACTTTTGCAAATGGATTTTGATTTTTTTTGTGTATACAAATGTAAATCAGGGATATTACATGATAGGATATTTTTTGTTTAGATGATTTTTGGTGGGGGATTGACAAGAAAAACTGGGATAGATCATATCTTTGACAATCTGTACATTGCTTGAACAACTATCAAATGAAATGTCTCAAATAATCAAGATGTTCTTTCAACCAGAAGAGGCACAAATGGAAGCCCAGGTTGCACTCTTCACACAATATTTGAGAACTTACCACAAAATCTTGAAGTAAAGAACTCAATTAAACACAAAAATCCTTGATCAAACCACGCCTAAGGTACCCCTAAAGACTTACAAGAAATCTTTGCAGTCAATAAAGGTAAAGTGATTTTAAATTTGTTTATCTCCTTATCAGATGAAGGCTCTTTTGAATATGAGATTGCAAATTCCACTAAACTATCAACCATAAATGGAGATCCTGTGTGATTTCTAAAGACTTTCAATGCAATATTGCAACAAGAACAAAGAAAACTATTTACAGGCATTTAAAAATGATAACATAGACCATATTGCCCAAGGAAAACATAGATTTAGTTCAAAATTTGTCAGATTCAACAACAGGGGAGAGTTACATGAACAATCTCAGAGCTGTGTGATGGCGATGCACTTGTAACCAACTGACATACATGAATTTCTAACACATGAGACAATAACCTGGTTCTTTGGTGGATTTATTAGAAAATGAGCTTTCTCTCAGAATTTGCTCATGATTTTCAACTCCCAACACTTTACAATTTCTCCAAAACGCATTATATACCTCATGCCACATTGGAGCCTTATTTACCAAGCAAAGAATATGCCATGGGATAAATTTTGTTACAACACTCCTCATGATTCAATGAAAATGGCATCAAACAGAAAAACGCTCGCATGTTGCTAGGTGTGCCAAAAAGATTAAATCATTACAAATAGCTGGATCATTATCCATCCTGGAGGCACGTTTTTCATCATTGAGGCATGCAAACACCCTTCCTCTCGTCATTTCACCTTTTAAAACTACCTCTACAATTTTTTATTTTGTCATTTCATGTGTTTACTCGGGCTGGGGCCAAAAATTATTTCAAAAACACCTCAAATCAAAGAATTAAGCCATGAAAGTGATGCCAATGATCCTGGAAGCCCAAGACGACACAGAATCACTATAAATTTGATGAATTTTGATGTAAAATTCATGATTCCAAGCTTCCTGGAGGAAAAATGGTGGCCCAAAATGAAAATGCATAGTTTCCCTTGATCTGATACGTGTTAAACTATGATATGGAACAAATTCGGGCTTATTTTTTTACTTTTCCACATTTTTGGAAAAATGGAAAATTTTGACCCTTTTCTTTGCCCCTCCACCTTTGAATTTTTGAGCTGACACGCGGTATATGGTGGGTCCCATTGAAATCATGCTTAAATTCTACGCATTTTGACCTTTTTTAGAAATTGGAAGAAATTTCACTTTTTGCCCCGTGGGCCCGCACCTCCATTTTGAAATTTTTAGGACATGTGTCCTTTCCTGATTGGCTGTGGGGATTTGGACCAATTTTTGAATTTAAATTTTTTGCAAAATAAGGTCAAAAATCCTTAAGGGAATCTGACCACCTGCCATCCCGCCTGCCAATCAAAACATGCCACGTAGGTAAATTTAAAAAAAACGGGTCCCTGGGCCCAAAAATGCCCCATTCGCTTAAAAAGGTGAAAAATGAAATTAGAGCATCTCCGCGCCTTTCCTTAGCCAATTACAAGTGGCTACGTACCCTTTGATATCTCAGCCATAATTTCATGGCTAAAATAAGCCCATCTGACCGTCAAAACGTAAAAATTCCAAGGATGCCCTAGAATTTGATTTTTTCACCAAGGATGATAGATTTTTTGATTTTGAATCAACTGAAGCATGATTTTACAACATTTTAGACCTTGGGATTGGATTTTCAAATACAAACAAGTATGAATTGATCAAATTTGATTTTTCCATGATCTGACAAAGGGAAAAATGACATAGCCCAAGAAATTGGAAGAACTAGGGCATATAAAAAGGGCAAACTTGGAATGTTCCTTGAAATTAGGGAAAAACAACAAGTCTTTGAGCATTTTAATGCATTCAACTAGAGGGGAAGAATTTTAGACCATTAATTCAAAGGGTAAAACATTTTTTAGTAGATATAGATTTGAAAATTTTAGGGCAACATGGTGCAAGCTTAAAAATGGCACCAACACTTTACATATTGGGAGTTGTATTTTGAATGCTAATACCTTGATGAGAAATGGAAGGTTGAGGATCCCCTGAGCTTGGTGAATGTCCTTCTGCAATATTTCTCCTCTTAGACCATGTATTGGAAGCTATACCTTGAGAAGGAGTCTGATTCATTCCACAGAAGTATTTAGCCTACCAATTGACAAGCATAGTTTTGTTTGACGGTGTTTCTTGTTGAGCTCCTTATTGCTGACTTTATTTGCTACTAGGTTCTTGTGAAAAACCAATAGTTTGCACCATTAGAGCCTGATTTAATGTACCGTTGAAGCACATCAATTGATTATGTGGCTGATTACATGGAAAACACCATTCATACTCTTATACTGTGTTATTCTGTGTTGGAATTAATGCCCTTGATGTTGAAGCTATGTTTCGATCGTATGACCTGAAAGGTATAGCAACTTGAGGTTTCCCTTGGTGTTGACTCTAATTTACAGCCTAGGCTGGTGGTCTATTTTGTTGATACAGGGGTCTAGCCTGATACTGAGCTTGGGGTTGATATGGCCTAGAACTCTGAGCGTGTTGTCTTTTGATTGTTACTAGCTCATTTCCTAGGCTTTGTAGTTGTTTCATAACTTTTTGAAGCTCCTTTGAAGTGTTAGATGATGAAGTGGAGGCTTCAGCTAAACTTTGACTCCTGGGGGTGGGTATAGGAGCTAATTTGGGCATTTGGCTAGTATCTAGGTTTCCTAACTCGGGGTATAGAGGCATGGATGGCCTAGGAGCAAGTTTTTCAGCCTGAATCAAATGATTCTCAGCTCCTATGGAAAGGCTATAGGCTGCAGGTAAGGTTGTGCCCCCCATTTTCTGAATCATCAAAGAAATATCAGAATTTAAAGCCCTAAGAAAGTATAAGAAAGCAGATTCATTAGTGGGCTTTACTGTTGTTGCAATCTTGTCCCAGGTCCATTAAATTATGAGGTTAAAATCTATCAGTTTCTCGTTCAGAGCTCTCTTGATTGTTGTCAACTACTCCAGCAAGGATAGGTTATCTCCCTTTTCTCCAAACTGGTTCTGAAGAGTTGTGCATAGCTGGTTCTAATTTTGAATCGAGTCTGCTTTAAGGCCCCTGAACCATTATGAAGCTTTACCTTTGAGTGAAGAGGCTAGCAACTTGACTGCAATATCAATCTCATGGATCTTGTGGATTGTATAGACATTTGCAATATCTTGGACGTGGTCACTAGGAGAAGTCTATTTTTCCCCAATGAAATATGGGATGCTCTTTAATGCTGCTATCAGGACTGGATTTTGTGCATTTAGAGCGAGTGGGCTGCTGCCAGTGAAATTGACATAAGGATTTGGTTGAGCCATCCCGATTATCCTGAGAACCCTTCTTGAATGAAAACACAACCTACTAGGGGGAGGTGTTGATGAGGCTTTGTTTGGAGGAGATGGAGACCTCTAGGTTCTTCTTCTTCTCCTTCTGTCTAGGGATAAGTCTAGATAGAAAAATAATCCCGCCTCTCTAGTTCTTTACCGCATTTGTATTATTCTCATGAACTTGGCAAGCTTGGACTGTTGAAACTAGTCGATTCTGTCTCTTTTGGAGTCGCCAGATGTGTAGTTCTTAAAAGATTCTTGAAATCTAGAATCATAGAAAGTTCACATAAATCTTATTGTAATAAAGATGGAGACTTCTTGTCCCACCGGGCATGCCAAAACTATTAGTGCAAAAACACAACACCCCCAAATGAATCATTATATCTACTTTTCTAGGGTAGAGTCATTTGTTGTGAACCGCATGACATTGCATTTTCTCCAAAGTGTGGGACATAAAAAATGAGAAAACTCTCCAGATTAAAGGCCAGCTCCTATTCCTCTATTTAGGTACATGCGTGAAAACTTGCAGAGGGCCTATTCCTAATCCTAATCTAAGCTTTACCAAGGAGCCCAGGATAAAAGGAATGCATGAAATCAAACTAAGTTATAAGGTGATGCACCAAAGGAATGATGAACATTTGTTTTGCTAATAGACACAAACCAATAGAATGCATACAATAACCAAGCACAAATAACCAGATCTATAACGAAAGACTAGATGAAAGCAAAAGAGACAAGAAAGGATCTAAAATTGATCACATGCGTGTTTTTTTTCTCTGTAGGTTGATACAATGCATTACAAAGTGACCAAAAGGCATAAAATGTATTACAGTCTAGTGGAAGGTCTGAAAACTCCATGAGCTCCTTTGCCAGGAGAAAAAGGGGAGCCTGCAAAACAGAAGAATGTCCAACCCTTTACAATGAGTCCCGACCCTATATTTATAGACTCAATTAGAGAGAAGAAAGAAAGAGAGAGAAGAAGGAAAAGTAGGTTGAAGCCCAAGCATTTCTGTTAATGTATCCTACAAAATTTCCCTCCCCAAATCTTCCTCAATTGCGTTGCTCACTAGTTTAGCACCTCAAAGAAGGAGGAAACAGTGGAGCAAATTGAATCTGATCTAGTTGTTGAGGCAAATGGATCTCGTGTTAATGACTTTGAATACCTTTTCTCTATTTTCTCCTACCTAACCTCCCCAAACTTAAAGTTTTAGATGTTCATGGCATAGGCAAGGCTGAGATATTTCCAACAATGTCAGATTTGCAATATTTCAAGCCCTGAGTCGAAAGATATGCCCCTTCAAAGTTTGCATTAGGTCTATATGAAAGGATGGGAAAACCAGTTTGAAAAATGGGCCCCTTATTTAATATGGGACACGTGGTTGGTTGGTGCATATCTGAGGGTAGACTCTATATATTTTTCTTAGAATGCCGCTGGGCTGACACGGGGCTTCCTCCACTGGCTCGCTCAATTTCTTTATTTCTCGGCTAAGCTCTTTGCCTGGCGGGGTCACATTCCTTGACCGGGGACACGTGGTACTCTGACGCTTGTTTGAGAACCCTTTCTCTGATTCACCCTTGAGTTAGTGTCATTCTGACACTTGGCATTCTCAACCAGCTTGCCACTATGCATTGACTATTCAACCCAACTTTGTTCCCTTTGAAGAGGCTGGACACGTGGAGGCTCTACGCTTGCTTAAGAACCCCGATCAAAATTTTCCCCTGAAGGAGCATCGAGTTGACACTTAGAAGCCTTCGCATGTATTTTGAAATTTTCAATGACCTCTCCCTTCCCACAGACCCAGGGCTACGTGGTGAACTGGCACTCATTTGAGTCTCTGATTTTAGATCTACCCTCAAAGAAGTGCCACTTAGACAGGTGGCTCCTCCCGCAACATCTTCTATACTTAGCTCTTTTTGAGGCCTGCTTTGCCCACCTTTTGACCTTGGTTGACTATTTTCTACGTGGAGGGTTGGCGCGAGTTTGAGTCCCCACCTTGGGCTCCCATCTTGGATTTACACCGAGCATCTGGCTTCTTCATGCCTAGCGGAAGAATTTTCAACAGTCACACAACTTTTGGGGCTCTGGATGCATGGAAACTTGACGCTCATTTGAAATTATTTTCTTAGAATCACCCTTGGAGAAGAGCTACTTGGACACGTGGCTCCTCTCATAACATCCTTCATACTTAGCCGATTTTGGACTCGTTTCGAGATGTTTTGAGCCCGAGGACTTCGAATATTTGTTGTTTCTTCCTTTAATTGCTCCTGGCTTATTTGACACTATTCCTCTTCCTTTCACCCCACTGTTTTATTTTCGATCCTACTTGAAACCTGTAGAATGGATTTAGGGCCCGGATCCACTCGACAAAGCCATCCTTTGGATTTCTCTCACATAGGGTTGTTTAACCTTCGCATGCCCCATCACTTCCACTATAGAGTCTCTCTACAATCTGTTTGTAGGATTTTCACGTGATTTCTTAGGTCCTTTTAGTGCGGGTTAATTCTGATCCAATATTTTTCCCCGAGGGAAAAATATGGATAACAGTTGGAAATTTTTACTTTGTACCCTCCCTTCTTCCCTTGTCCGTAAGTGATTTTGTGGAGTAAAACCTCCCATTCAAGTTGTAATGTAATTTTTTGAGCAATAAGATAAGTTTGTGGATAATTTCAACCTTTTCTTGTGTTCATTGCATCCGCTTGATCTCTCATTGCGGTTTTTTTATCTGTGCATGGTGGTTGTGTTATAGTTTTAATGGTTTGTGTTTAATTGCAAAACAGGTGTTCAACATTCCTTTAGTGCATCACCCTTGTTAGTTTAGGTTTTATTTCTTGCATCTCCTTAACCCTATCTCCTTGGCAAGTTAGAGTAGGCTTTAGATTAGATCCTCTACAATATGAATGTGTGCACCTGAACAGAGGAATAGGAACCGACCTTCATCCAGAGAGCTCTCTTGATTCACAAAATCCCACACTTTGGGAGAAGCTCCATGTTATGCAATCACACTGATGATCTCAACCCATCGAGTTACAGACATTCAAGGGTGTTGTGATGCGCCATCAATAATTACTTCAATTATGAAAGGATCAATAGCTAAACCTTATCTAGAAACAATATTTCTAGGTAATTTACCTTGATGTTAAAAGAAAATATAACCAAATCGTACCAAGCCAAGAAAACAGATGCTAATCAAACACCACGATCAATAAGATGAAAGTAATTCACCAAAATAACTTTACATAAAGCTTTGCAAACAAATAATCAACAACATCATATATTATTATGGAGCTCAATGCAATACAATGAGAATGGGCCTTTCTTATACATGTAATAAATAACAATATAAGAACTAGTCAAGGTCGTAGATCAATCCATAATTCAAGGAACGAACTAGTCATCAAATAACTAGTTCAGTCCATAGATTTAGGAGAGAACTAGACATCAAATATCCAGTCAATACCATACATCAAGGAAATAACTATACCTAACAATTATAATCCCCCTAATATGTAAATAAATAAAAAGAAATATCCACACACATAAGTGGGTGAGGATAAATACAATAAAGGTAAATAAAGTACCTATGTGAACATTAGCTAAGGTAAATACCTACTCGAACACCCCCCCTCAAATGAAGCTAGGGGCAAAAATAGAAAGTGGCATGTCCACAGTATGAGTCCCGAAAACTAGGCCTGATGAGGTACTCATGTACAATATATCCATGAAGAAATATCAAACCAAACAAAGGAAATAATCATGCTATAAGGAAAGATAAAAAAGAAGAAGAAGGTATATGTTCTCATGAACACTCCCCAAGAATAACTTCTGAAACCCCAAGCATTCCACACAACTCAATTTAGCGAGGTGATGCAAAACGATTCGTAAAGATGTCCACAACCTACTATTGAGTTGGAATGTAATCCAAGAAAAGAAATCCATCCTGAATGTGCTGACGAATGAAGTGGATGTGTATCTCAATATGCTTGGTCCGATGGGGCTCACCTGGGTTGCAAGAAATGTGAATTGTACTTTGGTTATCACACCAAAGTACAGTTGGTGAATCCTGTCAGAATCTAAACTCTGTAAATAACTGTCAAAGCCAAAGAATCTACTGACTCGCTATAACTACTTCCCTGTACTCTACCTCTGAAGATGAAAGTGCAATAGCCTATTTATTTTTACACTCCCAAACAACTAGAGAAGAACCAAGACAAAAAATATAGCCAAAAGTGGAATGTTTGTCATCAATAGAACCTTCTCAATCTGAATCTGTATACCCAACCAACTGAGTAAAACCCCTAGTGTAGTGTAGGCCAAAATGGGAAGTGCCCTACAAATAGTGAAAAATCCTTTTAGCAACTTGCTAGTGACTAATTTGAGGAGAATGTGTAAACTGAGATACAATCCCTAATGCAAATGCAATATCAGGGTGAGTTTGAGCCAAGTACATGAGACTCATAACCAACTTCCTATACAAGGTAGGATCACAAAATGGTGTGGTACATGTGGATGTAATAATAACTCTAGACTGAAAAGGAGATGGACTTGGCTCGTAATCATCCATATCAAAGCACCAAAGAAGATCATGGGTGTACTTTTGCTGACTCAAATGAATCCCTGAATCTTTCTGAGAAATCTACAAACCAAGGAAATAATGTAATAGCCCAAGATATGTCATGTCAAACTGTGTAGAAACATCCCTCTGAATACTCTGAATGAGGGAATAAGAGCAGCCAATAAGTAACAGATCATCAACATACAAGATAAGTATCACAATATCCTCACCAAAATTTTGGAGATAAATTGTATGATTGGAGTGGAAACTAAAAAAATAAAAGATAGAATAAAAGAATCCATCTTCCCATACCAAGCCTGGGGGGATTGTTTGAGACCGTAGAGAGACCTTTAGAGCCTACAAACAAGAGAAGAATCTTGAACAAATCTAGCCGGCTCCTCTATATATATTTCCTCTTGTAGATATCCATGTAATAAGGCACTCTTCACGTCCATTTGGTATATGGGCCACCCATGTGATATAACAATAGCAAGTACAAGGCATATAAAATCCATCTTGGAAATAGGTGGAAAAGTCTTAGAGTAATCAATACCTTCAACTTGTGAAAAACCCATTCTAATAAGATGAGCCTTATACTTGTCAATGGACCCATCAACTACATATTTGGTTTGGTATATCCACCTACACCTAACCATATTTCTTCCTTTAGAAAGAGATACCAAATCCTAAGTATGATTCTTCATCAAAGAAGAATACTCAGCTGTCGTCGCATCATCCCACTCCTGTATCCCATGAGCATGTGAAAAATACTATGGATCCTCATAAATTACCTGACACAAAATTTCATAACTTGTAGAATGTGTGTGATTATGCCTAATGGGTGGAAGATCTTATATGAAATTTATTACCTCAGAAACTGTAGTACGAGCCAACTTAGGCATAATGACAACATCAGTGGGAATATGATCCTCAATGGCATCTATAACCTCCTCATCAATCTCCTCAAAGAAAGGATCCTCAAGATGAGATCAAGAATAAGGAGGCATGGAAGAATATGAATAATCATGAGGAGTGAAGCACTCATCAAACTAAACATGTGTTCAAAAAAGAACGCAATGTGTATTAGGTTCTAAAAGTTGATAAGCTCTCATATCCTCACAATACCCTAAAAAGATCAAGGGTTTACTCTTCTTATCCAAATATTTCCTTTTCTTCTTTGGCACAAAGGCCCAAGTATAGCTCCCAAAGACTCAAAAAAATGAGAGATATGGCTTAGTGTTGGACCAATTTTCCTCTGGAGTCAAATACTCAAGTGCTCTATGTGGTGTGCGATTCTGAATGTAGTTAGCACAATTAACTGCTTGTGCCCAATAGATAAGCGGTATATCTATAGAATGCATCATATAGTTAGCCATTTCCTTCAAGGATCTATTCTTTTGTTCTACTAAGCCATTCTATTGTGGAGTATGAGGAATAGAATCCTGGTGAATAATGCCTTGAGTTGCCAAAAAGTCAAAAAATTCATTGCTGACATACTCCCCCATTATTAGTACGAAGGTTATTTATGCAACTAGAAGACTATTTCTTGACCAAAGCCTTGAAGACTTTGAAGTGTGATAAAAAATAGTTTTTTACTTGAGAAAATAAACCCAAGTATGCCTAGAGAAATTATCAATAAAGGTAAGTGCATACTTAGCTCCATTGAAAGAGGGGGTTAGAAAAACCATCAAGTCACTATGCATAAGCTCAAGTGGTGAAGAAGCTCTCTTAGAAAAATTATTAGGAAATGGATCTTGGTGTTGTTTCCATAATACACAACCAGAGAAAACTCCCTCAAGACAAGAAACTCTAGGAATACCATATATGATACCATGAGTGCTCAACTCCTTCAAATATATGTAATTAAGATGTCCAAATCTTTCATGTCAAAGCTTACTCTCTGAAGCTGCATGAGAAACCAATCCTGTCCATATACAAGAAGTGTCATCAAAACCCTCAAAGTGATATAGTATAGAACTATGATCAACAATACCCTGAGCAACAAGTGAATAAGGCTCCAAAAAAGTTCTGACTTCTACCCCATGTGGTGTAAAAGTCACTATTTTCCCTTGACCAGAATAACAAATTTGATGTACAAAAAGAAAATTTGTAGTGATGTTAGGAACATATAGTGCATAATGGGTACTGCCACCATCAAGTTGTATATCACCTTCTCCCTTAACATAAATAAAGGAAGAATATCCAAGCTAAATTTTGGAAGTAAAACTCAAACCTAGAGAAATAAAAGACTCCTTGGAAGAAATAATGTGATGAGAAGCACCAGAATATATAATTCAATTGTCTACAAGTGGTGACTGAGATACCCCAACAACATTAAGTGTTTTCTCATGATGATTAGAAGGAGTTGGAGTGGATATATACATTATTTATTTCTTGACTGCATCCTCTAAGACTTGCATTCACTTATAACACATGTTATTCATGACCAATACCCCCACAAAAAGAGCATGAAAGGTTAGAATTATTCTTGGATTTAGAAGACTCCATGGGTTTAGAGTTGTTTTTTTTGGGTTTAGGAGCACTTTGAGATGGAGAAGGGGTGGATTTGGTATTAATTTTTGGTTTTCCCTTTCCCTTAGAATTAGATACAACTAATGCTTTTTGAGAGATAGAAGACTCGAGGTGAGACAATTTGTATTCTTCCCTAATAAGTCTTTCACAAAATGTTTCTAAGTCAGGAATTTTGAATGTGTCACCTAAGGCATCCATGTCAGAGAGAAAGGTAGAAGAGAATATTTGAAATGGTCCTCTCAACTTGGATTGAATCAAGGAAACACACTCTTCATATTTTTTTATCTCTTACACTCCCCTTCAAATGTGTCAACAAATGCTTGAAAATCTTCAGGATTAAGAGAGGTGATCTCAATTTTAAGTTGTGTGGCTCTCATATGCTCCACCTTACCAAATAAATCCTCTAATTTCTCCCATATTTTGAAAGGAGAGTCACACTTTTCCAAATGAAAAAAAACTATCACTTACATAAGTTAATATAAAACACATACACTCATCAAAGTTCCACTGGTACTTAAATTTCTCATATTCTCTAGTGAACATTGGTTGTTCTTAAGAACTTAAATCCCATAATCCTTTCCGCTTAATTATTGTTTCCATGCTTGGTTTCCATGTGTGGTAATTATGTAATGTTATTGGCTCAAAATGATCTAATGCAGAAGTAGATAAAGACACCATCCTCAAAAAATCACTAAAAGAAATGCAAGAACCAAGCAATGCAACAAGAACCCCACACAATGCAACAAGAGCCCCTCCAGATTTTGACACTTTATAATGAGTGCGTGTTATAATATGACACTTTATAATTATAGTTTTATTTTAAAAATAAATATTTCCAATGGAAAGAGCATAAAAAACAGACGCTTTTGTAAAAAATGACACTCAAAACCGAGTTATCGATCAAAAGATAAAAGTTTTTCAATATTATGCTCTACTATTTATTTTATTTATTTATTTCAGGTAAAAAATTACTATTTTGGGACTGTGTGGATAGTGACTTGCATTGCTAAAAATAACTGGCTACGGAATTTCCCAAAATGGCAAAATCCATGCACGACCTCCTGGTACCCTGCCAAAAAAGGAAAGATCCATCCTTCTAAAAATTCCTCCTGCATGCAACCCAAAAATGCTACGCTGTAACAGATAAAAACCTAGTTTAGATATCGACAAACCCAAAAAAACCCAGAAAAATAATTTCTAGTTTTCTTTTTTTGTTGGCACGGATCTTAAGGCGAACCAGTGCATTTATCTGCAACAAAAAAACTACTGCCTCTAGAAATGGCCAAGTTTACAGTCAATCTTAGAGTTTTTCTACCTTCCAGATCCAATGGAAGCCTCTATTTTACATAAAACCACATGCATCAACAAAATATGAGAAAACCTGAATACATGAATATACAAAGAATTTATTTGCAAAATAAAACTTAAATACGAATGTCAACAGTAATCTCCTTCTCTGATACCATAAAAGGAACAATAACCAGATTGTACCAAGACAATAACACAGATGATAATCAAACACCATGATAAAAAAGATGAAAGTAATTCACCAAAATAACTTTACGTAAACCTTTACAAATAAATGAGCAGCAATATCATATATTATTATGGAACTCAATGAAATACAATGAGAATGGGCCTTACTTATATAGGCAAGGAATAACAATATAAGAACTAGTCAAGGTCGTAAATCAAGCCATAAATCAAGAAAATAATTAGTCATCAAATAACTAGTTAAGTCCATAGATTTAGGAGAGAACTAGACATCAAGGAAAGAACTAGTCAATACCATAGATCAAGGAAAGAACTATACCTAACAACTAGATAATATTCCCCTGATATCTAAATAAATAAATAAAAATATCCACACACATAAGTGGGTGAGGATAAATACAATAAAGGTAAATAAAGTACCTAGGTGAACATGAGCTAAGGTAAATACTTACTCTAACAGATGGACTGAAAATATAAACTTTTTGGGATTCAACGATATTCTAAACTGCCTGCAAATTTGAAAGTTTGCCTTAGATGCATAAGATGATCATCAAAATTATTCGAAAAGTACAGTAAAATCATTTAAATAAACCAATATGCATTTTTTTAATAGGTTATGAAAATCCATGTCCATTGCATGTTGAAATGTTGCACTGGCATTTGAAAGTCCAAAAGACAATATTTTGTAAGCATAAGTACCCCACTTTGTGGTGAAAGTTTTTTCATAGCTATCTTCTTCATGCACAAGAATCTGATTGTATCCACTATAACCTTCCATAAGGGACAACTTGTCTAAACCTAAAACTGTTCTTAAAATCTTATCTATATTGGGTAGTGGATAATAATATTTTAATGAAGCCTTATTAAAATATCTAAAATCCATGCATAGCTGGATTTTTCCATTCTTTTTACGAAAATGAAAAAGATTAACTACCCAACTCGAATGTTTAACTGGAAAGATAATACCTGATTCAATTAGCTTGGATAACTTTTTTCTCATCAAGGGATCGATCTTTGGATTTACAGGATTTTTTTTACTTAACTGGTTTGGAATTTTGATGTAACTCTATGGTGATGAGCTAAACTGGGATAAAATCCTCTCAAGTCTTTGTATTTCCAAGAAAAAACATATTTGAATTATTTAGATACATTAGTAAAATATTTTTTTTAGCTAAGGAACATACCTTTCTAATAAATAACTTTCTTTCATCATCAACTAAGATCTCTTCGTAGTTATCTACGTGAGTTGAGATATGTCCTTTATCCTTTCTTTATTGATAATCATAACTGAAAATATCTTCTAATGTGACCATTATTTTGGGAAGCTTATTTTTCTTCAATTGAATGATCTGGTCACCATATAAATGTTGCAGTTTTTCTTGATTGACTGCAGAAAATTCAACTTCTTACTGTGGAAATCCACACATTTGGTCATCATCTTCGAAAATTGCCAGTTTTCTTCATTATCAGGTACTGAAGGTCTTATAATTAGTTTTATATGTGGCTTCACATTGATGTTTTCAATCTATTATAGCACCTCAAAACTAGCAACAACTATTACAAGTTTGTCTACATGTTTGTTTTCAGCTCTTCGAACATATTACATATTAATAGCATCAAAATATTCCATTAAGTCTGAAACTCTTTGTTTGTAATATTTCAGCAATGAATTATTACACACATTAAAGTTTTTTACTTGATTAATTACTAAGTCTGAATCACCAAAAACTTGTAACATATTGATACCTCTTTTTATTGCCCATTGTAAGCCATGAATCAATGCTTCATATTCAGGAACATTATAAGCACATGAGAATTGCATACTTAGGGATGAAAAATACATTTCATTTGTAGGGGAAGTAAGCATCAAACCTGCACCTTATCCTTTTTTGTTCTTTTCTCCATCGAAATGAAGCTTCCTTAAGCCTTCTGTTATTTTTCTGTTTTTGACAACAAGGGAATTGATGCATTTTATTCATGTAAACAATAAATGCCAAATAAATCTTTCTCTGCTTCTTTGAACGTATCAAACACATGTTATTCTTGAGTTTTCTAATCTATAAATAGAATAGAAACATCATCTAATATAGAAATGTGTATTGTGACGTCAAAATCCGATTGATCTATGGCTACATAATTTGCTACAACATTTGAAGCATGAGGCTTAATATGAAATCTAGCCAAAGGCTCTGAATTGACTATAAATTTATTTCCGTACCCTGTAGTAAAGAATAAAAATGACAAATCCGAAGATATATAACCTCCTATATTTGTTGTGAAATATCTGTATAAACATAAGGCAAAGGAGGTAGATCTACTACTCTAACATCTTGCAGAATAGAAACATTTGGAAAAGCGTGTAACGTTACTTCCAAATTTTAAATGATGTTAATTGTGTTAGTTGTTGTCCCATCTAGCTGCAACACACATTTCTCTATAGGTTCATACTGTAGGCCTAAGTTGTCTGTAATTACTTTAGGCATTACTGTACTACTTGCACCACTGTCAACCGTGTCGTTATGAACTAAATGATCTCCAATAATCACAGATAGATAAAATGTGGTGAATTCTTAATATCATGAGAATTTAAAACTATTTGTACTAGCCACTTAACCTATTTCATGCGATCTTACTCGACTGTACCAAGAACCATTTCCACTTTCTGAACTTCCTTTTCTGCTGGTTTTGAAGAAATCTGTAGCTTAGCAATCTCGTGAACAAGTAACCCTTGTTGTCCTGGAATACTCAAAGCATCCCATAACGAAATATTAAAATTATGCTTTTTCATTACCTCAACAATATTATAAGAAGCAACATTTTTTGAAAAAACTTATATAGTTTTAGCATAAGCTTTAGTAAGAAATGACTCTCCTTCAAAAGTTTTTGAAATCAGAGGTATGAATAATCTTCATGGATCATGTTGCAATTGTTTTTTTGCTCTTTAGGAGTTGAACTTCTTATTGTTTTTGAAGGAACAATAAATTTGTTTTCTTTTTTTCAACCTATACTTGTTGATTTATCAGTGACTATAGACAAAAAAGGTTTATTTTGTTATTTTTCTTTATTTTGAGCACTTACTTGAGACCTAGTTGTAACTGAAATAAAATATTTTTCTCCCAAAACTGACTAAGTTTTGTTCTAGGTGATTTCTGATTCTGAGCATCTTGCTGCCCACCCTCAATTTGAGGCATAAATAATGCTTCAAATTTAGGTTGTGCAACAAGGCTTATATTCAAGAATGCATTTGGATAATTAGCAGCTGAATGAGGTTGATTACAAGGTAAACGCCATTCTCATGAAGCCATTTTGACTGGAACAAGAGTGTTAGATGAACTAGGAGCCTTAGCATAAAATTTCCTTGGCTTATAAGGTTGTGTATAATTCTGATTTTGCTAATATGGTTTCTTATTCTGCTGATATTACTAGTACAAAGCTTGGTAAGGCCTTCTAGGTTGGGCTAGTTTGTTCTCAATTGACGTTAATTTATTTTCCATAGTCTGTAAGGCCTTTAATACATCATCTGATGGAGCTATAACAACATGCTCTATGATAGTAATGGGGTGTGGAACAAGTTCCAAATCTTCCATCAGCAGCATAGAAGGTCTTGGGGCTAATTTGCCAGCTTGAATAAGGTTCTTTTCAGCCCTAATAACAATATGATAAGTTGTTGGGAGAGTAGTATCTCCCATAGACTGAATCTTAGCTGAAATGTCACTTTTTAAAGCTCTAAGATAGTACAAAAATGCATGATCAACTTGAGGCTTAACACTAGCTGGAATTATTTCCCAAGTTCTAGCAAATCTAATTCCTATGGAGCTCTCTTGATTGTAGATAGTTCTTCTATGAGAGATAAATGATCAGAATTATCTTGAAATGTATTAAGTATTTGATCCCCTAATTCATCCTAAGTTGTTATGATCCCTATCAGTAGAGTTATGTACTATTGCAAGGCTTTTCCTTTAAATGATGCAGCTAAGAGTCTCAAGGCTACATCTTCATGACTTATATTATGAACTGCACAGATGGCTATAATAGCTTTAATGTCCTCAGTAGGAGTTATCTGATTTTCACTAGTAAATGAATGTAAACCTTTCAGGGAAGTAGTAGGTATATCGTGATAGACTTGAATAACTAAAGGGTTACCTGTTGATGCAAATCACAGCACCCCTGAATATCTGCAACACTATGGGTTGAGATTCTCAGTGTGATTGCATAACATGGAGCTTTTCCCAAGTGTGGGACCTTGCGAAAACGGAAAAGCTCTCCGGATGAAGGCCGGTTCCTATTCCTCTGTTCAGATGCACACGTAAAAATGTAAAGGTTTTACTCAAAACCTAAACTAACTTTCCAAGGAGACAGGGTAAGAAGATGCATAAAATAAAACCTAAACTACAAAGGTGATGCACCGAGGAATGAAGAACACCTGTCTTGCCAATAAACACAAACCATAAAAATGCAATGCAAGATCATGCACAGATAACCAGATTTGTAGTGAAAGATCAATATGATGCAAATGAACACAGAGAGGGTTGAGAATCATCCACATACATGCATTATTTGCTCCAAAGATTGATACAACACACTACAAAATGCCAAGAGGCAAAGTTGCATTACAGTTTTTAATGGGAGGTTTGAACTCCACAAAATCACCTGCCAAAGAGAAGAAGGGAGGGGAAAAACAAGAATGTACAACCTTTAGAAAGAAGCCCCTCCTTAAAATTTATAGGAAGAATGAGAGAGGGAAGAGAGAGGAATTCGAAATCTGCCCCAACCACCTCCAGACTGCACCTAACTCATCTCATTATGGCGGTAGGTGAGATCCCCAACAAACTTAAAATATGGCAAACTATATTTTGCATTTTTAAGAATTTTTTCTCACCCAATTAAAGATATCCAGTCGTAGTTGGACAGAGGACCTCGTAAGCTTTCCAAAAAGTCCAACCTTGCATGAATCCGAGCTCCCTGTCAAAAGTTATGGCCATCTGAATATCTGCGCCAGGGTCTGCTTCCTGTCAGTGCTCAAAATGTTGCGCCTCCTGAAGGTGCGCCTTGGCGCATCCATCCCTATGTCGACATACTATCACATGCGCCATTAGCGCAACTTTTGCCATGTCAACACCCTCTGTCATGCGCCTTTTACCTGCGCCTTGGGTGTAACTTTTTTTCATGTCGACATCCATTTTCATGCGCCCTTTACCTGCGCCTTAGCGCATCCATTTTCATGTCGACATCCATTTTCATGCACCCTTTCATAATAAACATCGGGCTTTGAGCTTCTTTGGTTTCCATATTCTTCTGCTTGTCTATATCTACCTGGGGGGAAAGATATATACAACATTACCATTAGCAAAGGTCACAAAATTTCTAGGTGGTTGTTGAGCCATTGAAATAATAAGGATTTAAACAATAAGATTAATACGTGGTGAAGGAAGGGGAGGAGGGTTGCCAAGATCGAGTGTATTATAAGGTAAGGAATTTCCAAATCTTCTTCTTATTACAAAATTCAAATGTAAAGAAATAAAATTAGGAGGAAGTCCTATTACCGATTATATTGTAGTCAATTTAGGAACTGAACATGCTATAAAACTGGTCTGAAATCAGCCTTACGGAGTCGCCAAATAATTTCTTTTGATTTTAATGGATTGCAATAACGCTTTTCTTC
Organism: Taxus chinensis; assembly: GCA_019776745.2. NCBI lineage: Eukaryota > Viridiplantae > Streptophyta > Pinopsida > Cupressales > Taxaceae > Taxus > Taxus chinensis. The sequence continues at coordinate 183,201,933 of CM034151.1, forward strand.
CAAAAGTGATTTTCTTTCAATGTAGATCTATTGTAAATTGCTACACATCCGATCCATCTCCAACTGGGCATGCCAATAACTGTTATCTCTTATAAGTGTACCCTTCTTGAGAGATGACAACAAGGCTTCTAAAGTTACTTTATCTCTCACTTCCGTAGATACAGTGGAAACACCTCAGGTTTGTGGGTAGACCTATTGTTGAGGTGAGTCTCCGATATCAAGGTCGGTTCCTTATTGATGTATCTTAAACACATTTTTGGGGTTTTGAGGGTAAAAATATTGTTGTAGCTATAACTAAATTTAAATTGGGTAATACACCAAATTTATTGAGGGATTTGATTGAGTATATGCACAATAAAATTGAGAACAAATTATAGATGCATGAACTAATGGTTTTCGATCAAAATATTTAGGGAATATACTTATGTATTGAAGGATAAATCACAACAACACAAGTTTACACATGCACACTAAGACTATGCAGAAAATAATACATTTGCAGTAAGGTAAGATAATTAAATCAAGAAATTAAATTCACAAGAGATAATAAAAATATACACACCACTAAAAATAATTAGAAAGACAATAATTGGTTCCTATTCAAGGGCAAAATAGGAAAAAATATTCTTCAACACTCCTATGTCAAAAAAGTCATCCTTTGTGCCTTACTAGTGCACACAATATATAGCAAAAATATTTCACCCAAACCCTCCTAAAAATAGACAACAATATGTACTTTCCCATGCATGATAATTTAATCCCTTTATCATAAATAAATAAAGGAATAAAAATAGACATGATGATTACAATGAGGCATTAATAGTCTTGGTTAGAAAAATACACTCTAGTCGAAGTGCAGCTCACTTTTCTATTTTTAATGTAATTAATATATTTGGGTGAATATTTTTGCTAAAATTAACCACTTTCTTGTTATGCAAGTCTCCTCCACTGTAAAGTGCATGCTTTTGTCTTCTTGTGTGTCCCTAATGTAAAATCTTTTCACTTTACATGCACATCATAATACTCCTATAAAAAAAAGTAATGTATTTGTCTCCAACCCTTGGCAAAATTACTCATCCCACTATCGGGACCACTTGTGCATGAAAAGGACATAATTTTTCTTTTCTCAATCACATGCATACTAATCATTCTTATCCACTTGATTTATTTCCTTTAAAAGGTAAAAAATCTTTGATAATATTAAGGTCCTTTTGGTAAGGTTAAGGTTAAGTGTTTGATTCAGTTCATCATGGTTCCTCCATGTTCTAAACTTTAGTCACTTTTGCAATAATTATCATATAACTCGATCAATTTTGATTTATCATTGCATACTATAATTTGGCAAGAACCTTTATCTTAGCACACGTATCATTGGCATATTTTGATCATTGTTTATTTGACTCCCCTTTTGATCGACTATGGCATGTATGATTTTTGTTTGAATAATCACATGGGCACATCCATTAACATTAGCCCCCTTGTATAATTCATACATACCTTACTTATTGGGCTCCTTGGATTATATATGTGGCATATAATTATTTTTTTGACCTCTAAATAAGATCAATGCAATGATTTTATTTGAATGGGGTGTTTCCCCTTCGCCATGATGTTTGACCCCTTTGCATTATTTGGTCGGTGGAATTACTAAACCTAAGTTAGTAAGGTTTGCACGATCATTGACACGTCTCTACTCTCCTGATCATGATGGAGTTAAAGAAGACCCTGGGTATCGTTTGAGTTTGCATGGAAAGTTGTGATTTTCATATTGACCATTTGATCTTGTACCTTCTTTATCTGCACCGTTGATTTTATTCCTCTTCGTTGAGTTAAGCTTACTTTTTGGTTAATCTTGGTCGAGTAAAAACAACTCAAACCTATTTCATTTTTTTTGTGCATTATGGAAGAATAGGGCAAATCCCTAGAATTTTTTTCCCAGACCACCATTGTTACGTGCATTTGAGCTCAATATTCTTGCATATTTTAGCCTATGGGGGATATCAGACTTCGAATATTTATATCCTTTTGCCACTTTTTCTCTTTTTAAGCTTATGAGGAAGATTTTTGGTAGTGGTGGCCGCCATTGTTAGAAGGTTTTCGAGCTCAAAACTGAGGGTTATTTTAATTTTCTCTATGCTCTGTCATTTTCTTGGCTCCCTGCATTCTATTAGATTTATGTTGGGGTTTTGAGATTCCTTTCTCTACATTGGAATTCAGAAGCTTCTGGTATCAAGCCTTTTGGACTCCACACTGGTTCTACTTTGATCCTTGGAGCTCTATTTTCTTTGATAGGTTGATTCCAGGAATAGATGTCACTCTATTTTTGAGTCGAGAACCATTTCACATAGATGAGGAAACATTTGAAGTCACAAGGTTAGATCTGGAATCCATTAGGTGAGTTGAAGAACCCTCAAGATTTTTGTTTTTCTGGGTCGACACCATTGGGAATACATCTGAGCCCTTGCATTTTTTTTGTGGGAATTGCGTCTCTGCAGCCATCTTTGTGATTTTAGAGCTCATTGGAAGGCTATGTGAAGTTGTAGCTCGGTATATTTACTTTCTTCTGCCATTTTTTATGGTTTTTTTCTCAATCCATTTTGTTCTGTGATTTGGTTTTCTTACTACACATATTTGAGTGATTTGTCTTGAAGCTTACTATTTCATTAATGTACCTGTTTCGTCATTATTTTCTTCATCTATTGGGCAAGTCGATTTGATTTCTACCTCTCATTACTTGATACTATGTTTTAAAGACTCCAAGAAAATTAGATCTGGGTATATTCATATTTTTCTATGAGTTTCTTGATTCATGTTTGCATGTAATAACATTATGGGGTTTTCTTTAATTTGTTTCTCATGAGCTCGAGCATGGCATATTCTGGCTCTTCCTGGCTATGATTTCTTACATTCTATAGCTCGATGCATACATGTCTTGAAAGTTGCAAAACGTTGGTTAGTTCACCATGAAAGAGGTAAATCATATTTTTCCCTTACTTTTATTTTCAATAGCATGTCTGGTTGTTTCTGTTGCTCCCGTTGCTTCTTAATAATGTCGGGATTTATTTTTTCTTCTTTTTGTACCTTACATTATGAAATGGGTTTTCCTAAAACCTTGGTTGTTCAATAGATTTGATCTTATATATATCTAATCTGATTCCATTAAGCTCATTGTATTACCCTGTCACTCTATTTTACATTTGTTCTTAGATTGAGGGTTTGAATGTATTCTTTAATCTCTACTTCTACTTGTAATCTAAATGTTTCTGAGTTATGGGTACTTCACTTTCGTTTCAAGCTAGGGATTATTTTTAAATTCAGTCTGTTAGTTCTTGAATGGATGCAATTTTGTTATTTTGAGATCTTTTGAGAGCCTAAATTGTGACGATATTTGGGTGTTCTATTTCACTTTGTGGGCTCGACATCGAGTTCCCCAATCATTGTTCTCCACTTAGAACAACTGAGTTATTCAATGGTAAGCATTTTTTGATATTCCATGATTTATTTAAACCTTTGGTGGCATTGGAGCTTCACTTTCTCATACGAAGCTGAAAGTTTTTCCAGCATATGGCTGAAAATCTCACCTGCTCCATTTGTCTTCTATTTTGGGTTTTCTCAGTCTACCAAATCTACCTCTATTAACTAAATTCGAAGTTTTTTTAAACTAGCATGTATGTTTTCTTGAAATTTTCTTTTAATATAAATTGTGCCTTGTTTTTAATACTTTGATGCATAATTCTACATTCAATAGTAATTCCGGGTTGTGTTTTTTGTGAATTCCCCAGATCTGGGTTTAGATTGAATTTTTTCTTAAGGCACTTGATCCATATTTAAACTTGTGAATGTATTTGAGGACCATTGTTGATAAAACTAGACCTTTGTATTTGTTTGAGTCTTTTCTTGCATGTTGGCATGAAAATATTCATTCTCTGGGCTTTTGGAGCTATGTTTTCTAAAATACTTGCTTTGTAATAAGAACCCATCATATAATCTTCTCTATAAACTTTGAAAAATGTATCTTTGAGTTCAGGCTGAAATAAATTTCTAAAATTTGTACTTCTTTTGTTTGAATTATACCAAAGGTATAATAAATTTGCTTTCGTGAATTTGTTTTATTTTAAACTATCGATGGGGACAACACATGTTTAGTTTGATACTAAACTTAATTTTTTTTAAAATCACTTTCTTGATTTAATCTAAATGAAAAATCTGGCATTTTGTATTAAATTCGAATAATATTTCAGTGACTGACTTTCTGATATATCATGAGCTATAGCTTTAATCTTAAAAGCTCACTTCTAGGTGATGAAAATTGTACTTAATACTTTGACTATGTCATGATTGTTGTGAGAGGCTTGAAAGAATTCCCTTTTGGTTTCTTTAACATGATTGTACCTTGACCATTTTACTTTAAGCATGTGCTTTAAGATGTAAGTCCTTAATACTCTCGAATCTGAATCAATTCTCTAAGTTGAAGACGATCCAATCATGTTGTTCTATTTTGCATATTTGATTTTTTTTGGAACAATTTGTTTGTCTCTAATCTATTGCATTATGAAGTGGTAACTGAGATTCTTTTGCAAGCTTGTACTGATGAGCTTAGTCACCGCATTCGAATTCGTGTTCGAATTCGCCGAGTATAAAATTCGTAAGAAATTCGTTGCTAAAAAAATTAAGATAAAATTCGTGATTAAATTCGGCTAATAGAAATACAGTTATAATTTTACATTTCGTATAAGTAAACATGTCAAAAACAACTTTCCAATAACTAGCTGTCATATATTGATTGAAAAACATTTTAAACAACAATATTAAAAATGCTTTGAAAAAGTGATAGTTCAACTTCAGATTCTTGGATTTTCTTACAAGCTAAGGCTCATCAACTTGTTACATTAAAAAGCTCTAGATCATCAAGAGCACTTGGCTCAATTTCATCATCAGATTCATCACTAGCATCACCAACATCATTGTTGTCATCCTCAAGCTCATCACAGACAAAATCTGGTTCATCTTCATCAGAAGAGTCTTCTAGAAAATGTTGAAGCTTCTTCTTCTTCTTCTTCTTCTTCTTCGAAGCACATGCATCTTTTGCCACTTTTCTCATAGTCAGTCGCAAATTGCTACGCACATAAACAAGATCCCCCAACTTTCCTGACAACAATCTATTCCTTTTCTTTGATTGAACATGGTTAAAGCTGCTCCAATTTCTCTCACAAGCTGATGCACTTACTCCTTGACTCAAAATTCGAATTGCAAAATGTTGTAGTTCAGGTGTATCTGCTCCATAGAATCGCCACCATTCATCTCCATCTATGTCCTCTCTGTCATCTATAGCTGATTGGGTTCCAAATAACCCATCTCCTCGCCTGTATGCTCTAAGCTGCTCTCTTATTTTCTTTGCACATTCTCTATCAGGAACCAACTTTTCAATCGCTGCATAGACACCACTCATGACTTCGCGATCACTTTCTCTTTCTATATGAAACAAAGTTGGCTCCAAATAACATGCTGCTGCATGCAAATGTGTATGCATCATCCTCCATCTTCCATCACAAACATCCCATATTTCAGTGTATTCCGCTTCCACATTATTGAAAGCCTTTTGGATGGCTTCTTTGCAACGGTCCATGCCCTCATAAACCATGCCAATACAAGGGATGTCAGCATCAACCATACGAAGCATGCGGACTATGGGTGCACACACTTTTAGAACCTTCATAGCATTTTCCCAAAAGGTAGTGCTTATAATGATTTGCTCCACATGTTTGCCTTTAGAACCTTTTGCAAGCACAGATTCTTCCCACTCTTTGCTACACATCACAGATCGAAGAGCTCCTTTCTCCTCAACAATTCTTTTCAAAGTGATATAGAAAGAGGCAAACCTTGTGTCACACGGCTTCAACAACTCCTTCGCTGCATGCTTTCTATATATGCTCAATGTGAGGCGATGATTTTTTATGAAATTGGCAATTGCTCTTCCTCTATGCACTGCCTCATGTACCCAAGGAAATTTTGCCAAGTCATGGAGTAGTAAATCAATGCAATGCGCAGCACAAGGGCTCCAATAAATATGTGGGTACTTTTCTTCTACCAACTTTCCAGCCCCCACACAATTGCTAGCACTATCGGTAACAACTTGGACCACATTTTCTACACCAACTTCGACAATGGCTTCATCTAGAATGTTGAAGATATACTCAGAAGTTTTTGTATGTTCCATGGTGTCAATCACTTTCATGAATACAACACCTTTGGGGCAAGAGACCAGCACATTGATTAATGGCCTTTGCCGCATATCAGACCAACCATCACTTAGGATGGTGCAACCTGTTGAGCTCCAAGAGCCTTTAATGTCTGCTAGTTTTTCAGTGACCCTGTCTTTTGATCTCCTCAAAAGTGTTGTCCTTAAAGCTTCTGAACCTGGTGTTGTGTACCCTTTTCCAAATGAAACTGATTGTTGAACAACATTTGTAAAATAAGGACTCCTGGCAACATTAAATGGAATGGCAGATTCATAAAAGAAATCAGCCCATGCATCATCAACCTGTTGTTTTTGTACAGGCTTCCAGAAACTGTTTAGTGTTGCTATCCCACTCTCTTTTTGTGGCATTATTGAGCTTGCGGACATGCCAGAGGAGGATGATGTGAGGGGTATCTTGGACCTAGAAAGCTCATTTTGGACTCGCTGTTTCTTTTGTGCCCTTTGCAGATTTACTGCCAATGAACTCCCGTACTCTTTCTCCAACGCTTCTTTCATTACAGGGGTGACATTCAGACATGCTTCGACGCCACCTCCTTTACCACCTGAAATGGCAAGAAGGTGGTCCATTACCCTTGTTAATGACCCTGTAAAACGGTGTTGACATAAGTTGCATGTGACGTTATTGGATTTTCCCTCGCGAGTCACATATTTCCATCCTTCTGCATTTGATTTTGGAGGTGCCATAGCAATGTATCCCTGCATTTTTTACAAATAAAAATAATTAAATTAAAAAATAAAAACAAAGTTAAACTATTTGATATTAAAATAAAAATGAATATTGTTTTGATATTAAAAAAACACTATATTAATAAAAATTAACAATTAACAGGGTATTACACTATATTAAATTTATTACCATATATTAAAATTTAAAAAAAATAGTAATTTACTATCATGATATAAATTTATAAATAATTTAAAAAAACTAAACATTTCGTAAAAAGGAAATATACAAATTAAAAACTAAGTTTTATTTTTTAATATATTATAAATTCACTAACATATATTAAAATTTTAAAATAATAAAATAAACAAATGTAATTATTGTATAAATTTATAAACGTTGATTTAATAAAATATTTACCTAAGGTAACCTAACTAAATACGTTCAAAACTTTACTAGTTTATTAACTTATTAATAAACTAAAACACAAAAAACTTAATAAAAGCTAAACCTAAAAAAAAACAATACAAATAAAATCCTCCTACCTGGAATTCGTTGGAACGTGAGTCGAGGGTCGCAGGTCGCAGGCCGCTCGTGAAGGGTCGTTTTTAGCTGTAAGGGTCGTGTAAGGGTCGTTTTTCGTTGCTGCCCGCCCTCCGGAAAAGCTCAGTGAAGGGTCGTTTTTCGCTGCTGCCGCCGCCAGAAAAGCTCAGTGATGGTCGTTTTTTGCTGCCGCCGCTCCTAGCTTTTGCGCTCTGCAGTGTGCTTTAGACGAGCAGCGTCTCCTTCCCTTTATAGTTTTTTAACGAAAACCTAAATGCCTTTTTCCAAATACAAATGAAGTCAAACAGATTTTTTAACTTTTTCTGCCCCATTAAATTCGGCGAATAAAATCGAATTTCAAATGTTCGGAAGAGGTTCGGCGATTTTTAAGGGTTTTCCATTAAATGCGCCGAATGCGGTGAATTATTTTGAGAAACTATGCTTTGGTGCTAACCACCATTGAAGTTATTCCGAATATGATGTATTTTCTTGATAGTTGTAGCTTTCCATTTCCAACAACTCATTATGACCTTATATGTATGCAAATGATCTTTTCGACCTCCTTTCTGTATAGAAAATCTGATGGAAATGTTTTGTAACTCGATGAAGTAGCATTATTTCTTCTCCTTCTAAAAGTTGTACTATATCATTTTTGTATACATATGGATGTCATATCATAGAAAGTTGAGCTCATTGGAAACCTATTAATTTTATATTTTGATCTGAATGTTTCAAAGTATGCAAACAAAATAGATAGTGTTTCTTTCTTTCTTCTTACCTGTACCTACACATTTAGAAAAACTAGTTATTAAATATTAGCCTTTTTAACCTCTCTTGTGTTCCATAGTGACTCTTTTTTCTCTCCTTTATGTCTATCATGATTAATGTGAATGTCATGATATTATGAAAAACAGTACTTTTATTTTTGTATCAACTTTGATGTACCATATGCCTCTTGATCTTAGGAGATTCATTTACTTGAAGGTAATAACACAGGCATGTTGATTTAACCCTGAGCTAAAAACTAGGAGTTTTCTTGTTACGCTTTCAGGTAAAATGTTGTATTGGAATGATACAGAGAAGATGAAGATAAAGTAACTGAAACTGGAACAATAAATACCAAGAGGAAACCTCAAGGAAATGATGGGTTTCTTCTACATTCCTTTGATTTTAGTTTTATGCAAATGTATCTCTTATTTTAGTAGTTATAAGTTATTTCCCACGGCTTGTTTTGGAAACATTAAATTTCTTCATGAATAAATGACATTAATTTATGTAACTAAGTTGTATAATTATTTATTCATTTAGCTTTTATGATATGTGTTTATTGTATAATGAAATAAACAACTAAATCACATGATTAATAGTATTTAAACATGAAGAAATAATGAGATTTGATGTACTTGTAATTTAATAATGAACTCCTCTATATGTAAACTGCAACTTTGTTTTTTGGTATTAAGTTTAACTTCTCACATAAATTGTGATTCCCACCTTCATCAAGGTAATGCATTGGTCCTTCAGGAATTTTGTGTCTTCTTGTTGAAGACAAACATGAAATGGAAGTCTATGTGAGGTGTTACATTATGTAACAGCACACATAGATGTAGATTGCATGTTGTTAATTAATGACAACAACTGAAAACACAATAAAACAATATGATTTTTCCCCTAGTTAGATTCATTCATCAATGCATTCCATCGTAAAAAAAATTGAAAGTTGTCCATTTTTGTATGAGTGCAAAAATTCTCAACAAGTCCCAAGGTTTTCATAACTTGGATTTGTACTAAAAAATCGTAACACATAATCTCACATCCTATTTTAGAAACCCAATCAATTTGACAACACACACACACACACACACACACACACACACACACACACATATATATATGTGTGTGTGTGTGTATGTATGTATATGTATATATATATGTATGTATGTATGTTAGTATGTATATATATGTATGTATGTATATATATTTCGTAATAGGCAATATTTTCTCATGCTATTATATTGACACAAGAGATACCCTTCACTCTATATAACAAATGAAATTTCATAATTTTAAGCCCACCCTAGATCACAAGAATCATAAAATGATCACAAATTAATATTATAACACATAGGATCAGTCAAGTGACTAGGAGAAAATAAGAAACAAATGGGGTCCAATTAACAATTTACGAGAGCAATACACAAAAATTCCTATAGAAATTTATGAATATAAACTGCCCCTTCTCCTCCTTAACGGATAAGGGGAACAACATCATAGGTTGCAAAAGGAAGGAGGATTCCAAAATTCCTCCATATCCTTAACATATGTTGCCAAAAGTTGCCAATAATCCTAGGTCACCAATGACCTATTTCAAATACAAGAAATGTGCCTCACATAAAACTCCATAGGAGAAGGATTACAACTCAAATGGAGTTGGGAAACAAATTCGACAGAGTTTTCCCACGCCCAAAATGTCTCTCCTCTCAAATGAGAAGTGTTTACAATATATAGAACGATGAAAACCAAAAAGAAAAAAGGAAAAAATGGAATCTACTCTAAAAACTCAACCACCAACTATCAATACCCTACAAATCCACCTACAATCTATCAATTTTGGTTCCCCATGTCTATTTGGCATGTTGGAGAAGGAAGAATGACAGATCAAATCAAATCTGAGTAGTTGAAGTAATCGGATCCCGTATTAATGGCTCAAAAGATGTTTTCCTATTTTTCACTCACCAAATCCTACTGAAAATAATAATTTATGTTTCCGTGGCCTAGAGGAGGTTAAGATCTTTCCAATGGCACCAAATTTGTTGAATTTCAAGCACTGGATTGAAAGATATGCCCATTTGAAAATTTGAATTGAATCCATAATAAAATGGCAAAAAAACTAGTTTTGCAAAACGGATCCGTAGGCCCGAAATTCACTTTGGCACCTTTTGCAAAAAAATGCAAAATTAAAAAAAAAAACTCCCGCAGCCCCACAGGGCTAAAATCCACTTTAGTGAAAAAAGTTCCGCGGGCCCAAAATTGAAAATGTGCTTTTTTGAGACAGTTGCAAAATTTCTAAAGTTTCCCAGCCGACCCGTTTCCCCACAGCTGACAAAGGCGTAACACGTGGCTTCTCTACACATCGTTGGAGGTGTGGCTTAATTATATACTTTACACCTTTTCAAAACAAAAGCCAAAATTCCAAAGTTCCTCCGATGACTTGCCTTCCTGCTTTGACCTGAAACATGGCCACGTGTCCTTTTAGGCCTTAAGCATTTTTATTTTATTTGGCGCAAAGATTCTCTATGGGTTTACAGGCCTGCGATTGTAAATTGTGTTTTTAGAATTTTTTTTGCAAAGTGCCAAAGTGCCCTACAGACCCGCTGACCCGAATTTACACTGGGGCAAAAATTTCCTCTATGGCCCTGCATATTCACTTAGCAAAAGAAACCATCCCCAGGCTTGCGGACCAACAATTGTAACTTGTTCCTTCTACGAAAAGTGAAAAATTACAACATATCTCTCACCGCTCCTGCAGTCCATAATCTTCCCCTTGGTGAAAAGTCTTACCCAGGCCCGCCGACCCGTTTTTGGCAAAAAATTCTTCCAAGGCCCGCCGGCCCATAACTTGCAAAATATGAGGAGTTAGAAGGATTTCTTCATATTTTTGGAAAGAGAAGAAATTTCCTATCTGATGGAAATGCTTTCAGGGGATCTTAAGTGCTTAAAATGTATAAAAATCTAGATTGAATCAAAAAAAGGGGAAAAAATGGTGTTAGTGGACCAAAAATAAGTGTGAGCTTATTTTGGTCAACAATTTGGTGACTCATGGGGATATCTTCCTACTAGATGAGATGATCAGTGGCCTTGAAACATCCATTGGGAATGGAGTTTTCCTAGTAAACACAAATCTGATATGAAATTTAAAAATTTGATCCTTGAGCCACTTAGAACACCATTGAAACTGGAGCTGATCTCACCAAATGCCATTTTCAATGCACTGTGCACGAGTAACAAAATACCACCACACAAAATATGTACAAAAATGGAAATCATACATGCCCTAAGTGGGATATGCAGAGTGTGCACAAATGCTTCTTCTGTTGAAAGCAAACCTACCTACTCTACTCTAACCAGAGAGATGGGAAATTTGAAACAAAACTTTCTACTGGTGATGAGAAATAACTGCCCTCCCTTACAATTGGCAGCCATGCAAATGATTTGACATGGATTATGGTGTTTGTATGAGTGAAAATTTGACTATAAGTCGATCCTCCACCCAAATCATCAAGGTGTCGACTAAAAACAAGACAAATACCTCTTTTAGTTGCTCTATATTTGGATTGAAGAGGCATTGCAGCTGATCCTTGGTACTTTGATACTCATCCTCATGCTCATGAGTAAGCATGATTGGTGTTGGATTCTCCCTTGGATCCAAAAAAGCCAAGTATCTGATTGGGCAAGGTCTGGTCCTTTGAATTTTGCCACTGCTCTTATATTTAACTCCAAAAATGGAGTCTTCTTGCAGATCTTCCTAGATGAATGATGTGACAGAGATGATGACATCCTCTTACTCTTTCCCTTCCTTCTCCTATGAAGAACATGGAATATTCATATCTTCCTACCTTAGTTCCAGAGGGTTGTTATGAAGTGTAGGTTGTTTTCCTTGAATGGTCTCCTTCATGGCAACAGGCTCATGTGCTTGGAAGGTGGATGATGGAGGATAAAATGTTGTGATCTCCATGGTATCCTCTCCATCAAAGCAATCCTCCAAGTCAGAAAGATAATTTTCTTGCTTGTTGTCCTGCTACATGTGCTCAACCTCCTCCATGGTGTCTTACTGATCTAAAACTTGCTCACCATGGTTTCCCTCACCTTCAAACATGAAGTTCGAATACTCAAACTCTTCTTCAACATTAGAGTTTGATGGGGATGAAGTGGGAGGAAGAACTGAAGGTTATTCTATGGATTTCTCTGTACTTGAAGCCTCTTGAACTGTATGGTTTTCCTCCATCATGGATTCATTATTCAAATCAGGCCCTTCAAATGAAAGCAAAAAATATTCAATAATGCTTCCTTCATCAAGCGGTTTCAACGCTGATTTGATCTATTCTAGTTTCTCCTCTTCAATAGGACTTAGTGTTGATTGTTCTTCTTCCTTGATGATTGATTGTGTAGCTTGACTTAGATAAGCATCCTCTTCAGAAAAAGTACCCTTATGGACACTACATTTAGAGCAAACAAATTATTGATCTTTTCCTTCTTGTTCTTGTTCTTGTTCTGCTTCAAACTCATCCTTAGCCAACACTGGATCTTCAACCTTGACTTCCTCTGTTGGCTTAACCATCAAGGGGATCTTTGTAATCCCAAATTTGAGAGCCAAGTTGACCAATATTTTGATCATTTCTTCTCTGTTTGTCTTGTCTTCTTGCTACTCTTGGCTGGTTGTCTAATTTTCATCTTCCCAACATGGATTTGGCGATGTAAAAGGAGGGGTAGGTTGGGATTCTACCAATTTTGGTAGTGTTTGTGGTGGAGGGGGAAGTGAAACTTCTTGTTTGTTTGGAGGGAATTACTGCTTGGAAGGGAAAAGCGTAGAAGAATTAAGATGGGATGGAAGATTAGGAGATGGGGAAAGGAAATCAACACTTGGGGCAACAAGTGAGGGGCTTGACTCTTGGCAGTGCTTAAATGATAAAGTTTAAGAAAGAGAAAATGAAGGACAAGGAGCTGGTGACTGAATTACCCATTAACAAGGTTGTCTCACACTTTACTCATATGCCTTAATATCCTCAGTCCACTGTGTAAGTTGAGGCAGCATTTCAACTATGAAGTCAAGCTGCTCCTGAGGGCTATAGTGTCTTGGAAAAGGGCCTTCCCATGGATATGGTTCCCTGCAACCAATCCTAAATGCCTTCATTTTTATTTTAGCCCTTGACTGAACCATGCTAGCCTCCATTTTTTGAATCTTCTCTAGTAGATAAATGTTCTCCATGTAGCTATTATCACTATATGCATACCCTTGTTCTTGATAAGATCCATAGCCAAACTAGTTTTGGCACTACTCATATGGGTAAGCATGATTATTCTGGATCTGATCATAATGTTGACCTGGAGGAGTTGTGAAATACATTGGAGGTGGACTGCACTGCTGCTTTTGTAAGTGTGAATTCCAAGATGGAAATGAAGTCATGATTGCACAACTTCATGGAATGGAAGAAAATGAAATATGTGGAAAGAAAGATGAATGAAGATGGGTGGAAATGGATGGAAAAGGTCTGTAGCTTCAGAGATTGGGTTGTTGACCAGATGGAGTCACCAGATGTGCTTTGCATGTGCCTCCAAATGTTAAATCTCACCAAGAACACATCAACTTGATGAAATGAAGTGGTAAGGTGCTTCAAACCTATCTCACTAAGCATGCTAGAACTGTTAGTTATGGTAACACGGTGGCTTAACATTTTCCGTTTGATAATGACACACCTTGGAAAGATGAGAAAAATCTAACCTTAGTGTCCCACAGGGCATGCCAAAAATGTTAGTGCAAAATCAAAACACCCATGAATGCCCTGGTTTTGTGTGGAGCATTCGGTGTGATATGCATAACATTGGACCATCTCCCAAGTTGTGGGACATGCAAACTTGAGACGATCCTCCAAAGAAAGCTAGTTCTTGTTCCTAAACTACCTGCCACCATCTACTCTAATGCAGGAAAAAATAATCTATCCTAATCTAACCATTCCAAGAAACCAGAGAGAAAGAAAGAGTGAAAGAGAGCCTACACTAAAGTGGTGATACACTAGAGAAGGAAAGATGAGAGATACTCTGTTTAGGGAGGATGAAACAGGGAGAAAGGAGATGAGGGAGGCAGGAAAAAGTGACACAACCAAATCCTAATTGACCATCAAAAATCCATGAAACACAACATCCCACACTTACAAACATGAAATACATGCACATAAAATAGATTTGAAAGGGAGAGGCACGGAGAAACAACAAAAACATGAAAAATGGTTTAACAACACCACAAAAACCTGATTTTATTACTCTAGAAGAGTCATAGACCATTACATTTCTACTCAAAGGCATAAAATTCACTTGGAGGGCATAGGAGAAGGCTTACAACTCAAATGGATTTGGGCAAAAAATTTGACAGAGTTTCCCCACTCCTAGAATGTCTCTCCTCTCAAATGAGAAGTGTTTACAATATATAGAATGATGAAAACTAGAAAGAAAGAAGGAAAAAATGGACGACTCTACTTTAATATTAGCTCAACCACCAACCATCAATGCCCTACAAATCTACCTACAATATGTCAATTCTAGTTCCCCATGTCTGTTTGGTGTGTTGGAGAATGAAGAATGGTGGATCAAATCAAATCTGGGTAGTTAATGCAATCGGATCCCATATTAATGGCTTGAAAGGATTTTTCCTATTTTTCACTCACCAAAGCCTGCTAAAAATAATAATTTATGTTTCCATGGCATAGAGAAAGTTGAGATATTTCCAATGGTAACAAATTTGTTGAATTTCAAGCATTGGATTAAAAGATATGCCCATTTGAAAATTTGAATCGAATCCGTACAAAAATGAAAAAAAACCCAGTTTTGCAAAATGGATCCACAAGCCCGAAATTCACTTTGGTGCCTTTTGTAAAAAAATGAAAAATTATTAAAAAAAAATCCCGCAGCCGTGCAGGCCCGAAATCTAGTTTAGCTAAAAAATGCTCCATGGGCCCAAACTTGAAAATGCACTTTTTTGAGAAAGTTGTAAAATTTCCAAAGTTTCCTTGTCAGCTCGCTTCCTCGCAGCGAACAAAGGCCTAACACGTGGCTTCTCTAGGCATCGGTAGAGGTGCGGCTTACTTTTACACTTTATGCCTTTTCAAAACAAAATCCAAAATTCCAAAGTTCCTCCGACGACCCGCCTTCCCGCTTTGACCTGAAACATGGCCACGTGTCTCTTTGGAACTTAGGCATTTTTAGTTTATTTGGCGCAAAGATCCTCTGTGGGCTCACGGGCCCGTAATTGTAAATTGAATTTTTAGAAAAAAAATTGCAAAGTGCCAAAGTGCCCCGCAAACCCACCAGCTTGAATTTACACTTGGGAAAAATTTCCTCCACGGCCCTGCATATTCACTTAGCAAAAGAAATGATCCCTGGGCTTGCAAACCCACAATTGTAACGTGTGCCTTTTGCACAAATTGCAAAATGTCAACTTATCTCCCACCACTCCACCGGTGCGTAATCTTCCCCTTGGCGAAAAGTCTTCCACAGGCCCACCGACCTGCTTTTGGCAAAAAATCCT